>BJCM01267751.1:0-21286 GCA_018326385.1 Flaveria bidentis
GCAAAGGAGCACATGGATCTCCTGGCAGCTGTTGTCCATTCCTATGATGGTCTAGTTGCAGGGAAGATCGAAAACTTCCATCTTCCAGATGAAGATTATGAGTAGGTGGATGGAAATGAACTAGAAAAAATGGATATAATGTGGGCTTTGGCTAGTGCTATCAGAAGGGCAAAAAAGTTTGTGAAAAAGACAGGACATAATTTGGTAGCCACAAAAGACACAACCTTTTGTTTCGACAAAACCAAAGTTACCTACTTTAATTGTGGTGAAAAGGGGCATTTCAAACGTGAATGTGTAAAGCCCAAGAAAACAGGCAACGGAAACCCGTTCTCAACCTTCAACCGTCAAGACAAGGAAAGGAGTGGATCTACCTCGTCAAACAAAGAGACAAAGGCCTTGACTGCTCAAGGTGACGAAGGGCAGGACTGGACCTTCAGTTTCGTGTCTCCGGGTGAATCAAACATTGCTTGTGTCGAGAGATTGGATGATGGCTCTGCAAGTGAAGGAGAAATCAAAGTTGAACAAGTAATGTCAGATAACAAAGAAATTATGAATGTCGTAAATCACCTGATTGAAAAAGAACTCAAAACGACATGTTCAGAATCTCCGGCATCCGAAGAGTCAAATTCTAGATTGATGGATGATTCAACTGAATCTTCACAGGTAAGTATAGAAGATAAACTCTTTGAAAATGATTTTGGATTTTAGAGAAAGCATTGTTTTGAAATTTGCTAGGTTATTAGACCACAATGATAGCTTAGTAAATGATTAACAACTATGCATAGAAGCAAATCGTATTTTAAAAAAACTACGGGAAACCGAGGTTGTTGCTTTTAATCAAGCTAATGATATAAAGTTCTATTTAAATTCTTTCGAAGAAACAAAGAAAGAAAAAGCAGTTTTAGAAGTCGAAGTCAATTCTCTAAAACAAAAACTCCACAGTTGGACCAGTTTTTCTCACATAGTTCAACACTTAGTGAAAGACCAAAATAATAGGGAAGGGTTGGGATACAAAGTAGTTACACCACCACATGAGATTCTTTTAAATACTAAATGTAGACCGGTAAATAACAACCCAATTAAGGATCATGTGGTGTCCACTCCTCTAGTTAGTGATCCTGATTCCATGGGTAAACCTGTGAAGTCTGTCACTAAATAGAAGGAGGCTACTTTGAAATCAAAAGGCAAAATACCTGTTGAAAACTTAAACAACGAATTTAAAAGGGTTAATGTAAGGTCAGGTTCACAAAAGTTTATTTCAAAACCCAAACCGTCTAAACCAGTTAACCACAAACTTGCTAGTCATCAAAGTCCAACCAAAGGGCATATTAAAGATGTTCAAAACATCAAAAAATTATTTTTTAATAAAGGTGATACATCTAAACGAGAAGTGACTAAATCCAACCAGACACATGTCACCCCAGTTTCATACTCAACCCCACATAAATAGTTTCCTCAACATGTAGAAGGAAGATTATGCTACAGTTGTGGAAAGAGAGGACACATCTCTTTAACCTGTCCTTATTATCAGACCCCCAGATAGAAAATTGAACTTTACGATAATATACCAAGTTCTTTGTAAAGGAGGTCTATTACTCCACCAAAAAGAATTAATGAACCTAAAGTTCAAACTATAAGCCAGTCGTCTATTTATCATAAACAAGCCTTACATAAAACTGGATTATGGAATGAAAAGTCAAGTCCATTGTCTGATAATGAAAACAAGAAGAAGAATGATATGCCCTCACCCTCAAATGGAAAATGGGTTGAGTTCATGATGTGTGATTCCTCTGGGTCACCCAAGCCAGTTAAGGCTTGGGTCCCAAACCTAAATTGATAATTTCCTCTGAATGTGCAAGGTGTCCATTACAGTGCTATCACAAATACCTCGATTGTTGATAGTGGGGCGTCTAGGCACATGATCGGGAACCTGTCCCTTCTTTCAAATGTCAAACAAATTAAAGGGGGACATGCATCATTTGCTGAAAATAAAGGAGGATACATCACCTCTCAAGGCGAAGTTGGAAACTAGAAAGTAAAGTTTGATAAGGTCAACTATGTTCAACAACTATAGAATAACTTGCTTTCAGTATCCCAGATTTGTGACAAAGGATACAAAGTTGTTTTTGACAACAAGAAGTTCTATGTATTGAAGAAGGATTACATTATCCCTGAGGACCACATCTTAATGTCGGCTTCAAGATATAATGACTTATATGTCTTGGATCTCTCATAAGCCTCCACAACCGATCATCAAGTTCAATGCTTCTTGTAAAAGGCAACAGAGAAAGACTTGATCTCCTGGCATAGGAGAATGGGACACATAAATCCATGGAAGATGAATCATCTGATCCAGAATGATTTAGTGAATGGAGTAAATGTCAAGAATTTTCAACTTCTGGATTTTTGTGTAGTGTGTAAGAAAGGTAAACAGACCAAGAAGACTCATAAGGCAAAGAAAGTAAATTCAATTGACCTGTCTCTCAAACTTTGTAGATACATGTGTACCTAGTTTAGGAGTTCAATGTAAAATATCTTTCATGTCTTACGTATATGTAATTAAATGGGTATGAATGAAATGAAATGTATTGCTGATGCTTATAATATTTAATATTTCATTGTTTATTGTGTGATAACACATATTGACCTAACTATATAGGTTTGTGGTTGTTTACGTAGTTCTTAGTCAATAATGGTTGAGAAACGTGTTTAAACTTAATCGTGTGAAGTTCTCATTCGAATGGACCATGCTAATGGACCATACGCATGAATTCTTCATGCTAATGGACCAGTCACACGACTGAACCAAGAGACCGGATCAGTCGCACGATTGTGACATAAGATTGACTCAGTCGCACGACTGAACATTCAGTGTGCGGATGAATCAACCGCATGTTTCAGTCGCACGACTGAACCATGCTAATAGTTCAGTCGTACAAATGGAAAACCCTAACCTTTAAATACCACTTAATTCGTGGAAAAACAGGAAAATTCGAATACCTACACACCTGATTATACCCTAGCCGTCCAGAGACTCAAGAACACCTGTTCCAAGTTCATAGAATGTTGTTAATCATCTTGCAATCGTTCTTGACGTTTTGATTCATTCTTAGATCGATTATACTTGCGTTCTGACTGATTGGATCGCCAATTAAATAGGATTCCGCACTCTTTGGTTTGGTATACACATAAATCAGTTAGTACTCCATACCTAAACGGTCCTAACAAGTGGTATGAGAGCTTTGACTCTTGATTTGTGTGTGATTTAATCGACTTTGATATAAAAATCGCGTTTTTTTACTCAAAAACTCAATCTTTTGTGTCAAACAGTGTTTTCGAGGTCTCCAGGTCAAAAAGTTAACGTTTTTCGGCATACGACAATTAGGGTTCGTGAGAAATTCGTGTTTTTGCGTTTGTGTGTTCAAAACCTTCGTTTTTGCAAAAACAACAGCCTTTAGTCACACGATTGACTCAATCGCACGACTGAACCCATTAGCACCTTTCATACGCACGATTGAACTCAGTCTCCTTGTTCATTCGTATGACTAACCGGCTTTATTCGCATAGACTCCAACTGCACTCTCCTTATGCACGAATGAATCCAATCACACGATTGAATTCATCCGCACACTTCATTCGCACGATTGACTCATTCGCATAAGTTCAATTGCAGGAGTGGTCCATTCGCACAAGTGAAGTACTTGATCTCAAAAGTTTAAAGTTATCGAGATGGAAGAACAATACTCAGCGTTCACTGCAGGTAGAGACACACGGATCCACAACCTATTACTTCTGGAGAATAAGACTAGGAATCATAATAAACCACCTAAGCTTATAATGTTAGATGATTACCCATAGTGGAAGCAATGTTTTGAGATCTACCTTAATGGAGTTGATCCCAACCTTCGGAAATCAATTGAAACAGGATATGACATGTCGGTTGGTGTAGATGGGGTAAAATTGACCTTAGGAGGGATGACTGATAGCCAGAAGACGAAATATAATGTAGAGAAGAAGGTTTATGCCCTGTTAAGTCAGTCTATTCCAAAGGATATATTCCATCAGTTTTTTGAGAATAAACAGGCAAAGAAACTTTGGATAGCCTTGGAAAAACGCTATGACAGAAATGTTTCGTTAAAAGCTCTAAAGGTAAAATCCTTAAAGAAGGAGTTTGACAACTTCTCTTTAATGGGTAAAGAAACTCTGGATGATGTAATCGACAGGTTCTATCATCTCATGAGTGAGCTGCACATTCATGGAGTTACAACATCAATGGAAGACAAGGTATTCAGCTTGGCGGATGGCTTACTAGAGAAGTGGGATTCATTTGTATCTAATTTGAGACAAAACACTATGTTGGGAAAATTAGAAATAAATGACTTCATCCTGAAATTGAGAGAGGAGGAACTTAGGATGAAATACAGGTCATAGAAAGGAACATATGACCAAAATCCTTCACTTTACAACGCCTCTTCCACAACGGCCAGTTCAGGAGCACCCCTTCAGACAACATTTGTTTCAAGTTCATCTTCTCCTTCACCAACCATAGCTTCAGGGTTTGACACGTCTGGATCATCAGGTACCCATTATATTGCACCTGAGGCTAATGCTACCAAGTTAAAGATCGAGAATCTTAGTAATATCACTGTGGAGGTGGCTAAAGAACATATGGATCTATTGGCAGCTGTTGTCCACTCATATGACGATTTGGTTGCAGGAAAGATTGGTAACTGCCATCTAGAAGATGAAGATTACCAACAGATAGACGATAACGAGCTTGAAAGAATGAACATAATATGGGCATTGGCAAATGCTTTGCGGAGAGCTAAAAAGTTTGTTAAGAAGATGGGACAAAATTTGATAGCCACTAAAGACATTACTTTTGGTTTTGATAAGTCCAAAGTTAACTGTTTCTACTGTGGAGAAAAGGGGCACTTTAAACATGAGTGTGTAAAGCCCAAGAAGACAGGCAACGACAACCCGTTCTCAACTGTTAACCGTCAGGACAAACCAACAGGTGGAGCTACCTCGTCTAGTACAGAGACAAAAGCCTTGACTACTCAAGGTGACGAAGGACAAGATTGGACCTTCAAAATTATGTCCTCTAGTGAGTCCAACATCGCAAATGTTGAAGTTTTGGATGATGACACAGCAAGCGAAGGTGATATAGCAGTTGAGCTAGTAATTTCAAATCATGAAGATACTGCTACTATGGTCACTCACCGGAATGATGAAGGTCTCAGCACAACATGTTCAAAATCACCAGCACCTGAATAGTCAAACTCTGCGATGATGGCTGATTCAACTAAACCTTCTCAGGTAAGTTCCACAGACCAACTTTTTGACAATCATGCTTGTTTTGAATGTAATAAATTTAGGGAAAGCATAGATTTGAAATTTCCTAGGTTATTAGATCACAACGATAGCTTAGTAAAGGACTTGCAATTGTGTACTAAAGCAAATCGCATTTTAAAACTAAATGAGCACAGTTATAAAGAGAAAATAGAACTGTTAAATAAACAAATTAGGGAAACCGAAGTAGTGGCTTTTAACCAAGCAAATGACATTAAGTTCTATTTAAACTCCCTTGAAGAAACTAAAAAGGAAAAAGTAGTTTTGGAAGTCGAAGTAAATTCATTAAAACAAAAACTGCACTATTGGACTAGTTCTTCTCACATAGTTGAAAACTTAGTGAAAGAACGAAATAACAGGGAGGGATTAGGTTACAAAGTGGTTCCAACACCACATGAGATCTTGTTAAATACTAAATGTCAACCAGTAAATAACAATCCTATTAAGGATCATATGGTGACCACTCCTCTAGTTAGTGATCCAGATTCCACTTGTCAAACGGTGGAATCTGTCACTAAACTGAAGGAGGACACTTTGAAATCTAAGGGTAATTTTCCTATTGTTTATTTGGATTAAAAATTTGCAAATGTTAAGGTAGAGTCAGTTTCCACCACGTCTAGTTCTGAACATAAACTGACGAAAGTACCCAACTACATGCTCCACGTAATAGTCTAAACAAACAAAAGGCAAAAGATGTTACCACCGTTCAAAAGGTAAAGTTTGTTAAAGAAATTAAAACATCTAAACAAGAAGAGTTAAAACCCATCAAGCCCAAAGTCACACCGGTCTCACACACTTCCCCACAGAGGCGTCTTTCCCAACCTGTCGAAGGTCGATCATGTTACAATTATGGAAAGAGAGGACACATTGCTTCTAATTGTCCTTAGTATCAGACACCACGAAACAAAATTGAACTTTATGATACTAAACAAATTTCTTCTAAAAGGATTTCTATTACTCCACCTAAAAGAAATAACAAAACTAAAGTTCAAACCATAAACCAGTCATCTGTTTATCACAAACAGGCCTTGCACAAAACTGGTTTGTGGAAAGAAAAGTCAAATCCAATGTCTGATACTGAGAGCAGTAAGAAGAATGATATGCCCTCGCCCTGAAATAGACAGTGGGTTGAATTTATGATGTGTGATTCCTCTGGGTTACACAAGCCAGTTAAGGCTTGGGTCCCAAACCTTAACTAATCATTTCCTTTGAATGTGCAGGGTGTTCGTTATAGTGCTATCACAAAAACTTGGATTGTGGATAGTGGAACATCTAGGCACATGACCAGGAACATGTCACTCCTCTAAAACGTCAAACAGATTAAAGGAGGACATGTTTCCTTTGCTGGAAATAAAGGAGGTTACATCACTGCATAGGGAGAAGTGGGAAATCAGAAAGTTAAGTTTGACAAGGTCAACTATGTTCAGCAACTACAAAATAACTTACTTTCTGTATCACAGATTTTTGACAAAGGTTTCAAGGTTGTTTTTGACAACAAGAAGTGCTACGTGTTGAAGAAGGAGTACATCATTCCGAGGACCAAATTTTAATGTCAGCTTCAAGGTATAATGACTTATACGTCTTGGATCTATCAAAGGTCTCCCCAACCGATCATCAAGTCTAGTTCTTCTTGTCAAAGGAAACTGAGAAGGAATCCATCTCCTGGCATAGGAGAATGGGACACATAAATCCAAGGAAGATGAATCATCTCATTCAGAATGATTTGGTTAATGGAGTTAATGTCAAAAACTTTCAACTTCTGGATTTCTGTGTGGCATGTAAAAAGGGAAACAGACCAAGAAGTCTCAAGGCAAAGAACGTCAACTCTATTGAATGGCCTCTCAAACTTCTACATATGGATCTGTTTGGTCTGTTTGGTCCTGTGAGCACAAAGAGCATCGCTAGAGATCTGTATTATTATGTAGTCACCGATGACTATTCCACATTCGCTTGGGTAATGTTTCTGAAATCCAAATAAGAAACATTTGATTCGTTCAAACAACTTGTGACCACATTGGAATCTCTATACAAGTTAAAGGTACATCAGATTCGCTCAGAAAACGGTACAAAATTTAAGAATCGGTGGATGGAGGCATTCTGCAAAGAAAAGGGAATTGTACATCAGTTCACATCTACCTACACTCCACAGATGAAGGGATTTGCTGAGCGGAAGAACAGAAGCTTGATAGAGACCCCCAGGACGATGCTAGCAGACTCAAAACTACCTATCCAATTCTGGAATGAGGCAGTTGTAAATGCATGTTACACTTTGAATCGAGTTTTGGTAGTTAAAAGACATGGTAAAACGTGTTACGAGTTGCTCCAACGACATAACCTAATCTAGAGAATCTTGAACCGTTTGATGCACCATGTACATTGCTGAAGAAACATCAGTCAGGAAAGTTCAGTGAAAAGGCTGAAGAAGGTATTTTTCTGGGATACAACATACCGAATAAGAGGGTTTACAACAACTCATCGGGTCAAGTGTAAGTGTGGTGCAACGTCGATGTTCAGAGATTCACCACCCCTTGCAGGAAAAAGACCCACCTTCTTTTTTGATTATGATGGATTCTTCAAGTCCTTCAACATTACTCTCACTCCTTCTGATGATGATTTTTCAACAAAGATGATGTATGATGTCTTAAACACACCGCCCGTAGACTCAACAATATCCGGGTCATAAGGTCAGTCTTCTAATAACTCAAGGGGAGCACTGGAGATAAGTCACTCCTCTTTTGACGATGAAGAAGTGGAAAACGCTCAGGTGGATCAAGAACCCCATACTCCCACTGCCTCAGATACTGAACCTGCGGTTCATAATCTGGATAATGAGGAAGTTTTACCCACCACTCCTGGATCTCGATTAAATGTTTTTCATCCCCTGGGCAATGTCATAGGGGATGTACAATCGAGAGTACAGACAAGAAATCAGCTCTACTCAGCTGATTATGCCTCAGTCATGGAAAAAGGCTACCTTCGCGACGGTGCTTATCAATGTTTTGTGTCTCAATTTGAGCCAAATTATGTAAGTGATGCTTTAAATGATAAGGCTTGGGTGAGTGCCATGCAAGAAGAACTTCTTCAATTCAAGAAGTTAGGAGTGTGGACTCTGGTGGATAGACCTAAAGGTGCTAAGGTCATTCGCACTAAATAGGTTTTGAAATGCAAAAAGGATGACCAAGGGTTCATTATCAGAAATAAGGCTCGACTAGTAGTTCAAGGATTTCGACAAGTTGAGGGGATTGATTACAATGAAGTCTTTGCACCAGTGGCAAGAATGGAAGCAATCCGTATCTTCCTAGCCTATGCCTTTTACATGAAGATCAAAGTCTATCAACTGGACGTAAAGAGTGCATTTCTTTAAGGTGAAATCCGAGAGAGAGTGTATGTCAGTCAACCGAAGGGATTTGAGGATCCGTATCATCGGTACAGAGTTTACAATCTAGACAAGGCTCTATACGTTCTTCATCAAGCCCCCAGAGACTCAGCTTCACAGGTTGACAGAGCAACCGATGTCTGCTTCTTACACTGCCAGGTGACTAATCTTCTCCTAAAAAATTGACATCCCGCTAATGTTGACTTGTAGTTCATTTTGCAACCACCGTAATCCGAGTCACTATACGCTGTAAGCTCGAAATCATCATCATAAGGATACCAAAACCCAAGTGTTGGTGTAACCTTCAGATAACAAAATATCCTTTTAACTCCTATTAGAAGGTTGACTTTCGGTTTCGCCTGATATCTTGAGCAGAGACACGTTGCGTACATGATGTCAGGTCGTGAGGAAGTAAGATACATGAGAGATCCAATCATTCCTCGGTACATGGTAGCATCCACCAGATCACCATTCTCGTCGGGTGCTACATCATGGTTTGTAGCAAGTGGAGTCCCAACTGCGGAAGCATTCTCCATATTGAACCGACTGAACATATCGCCTACGTACTTGGTCTGATGTAGAAATATCCCCTTTGTTGTCTGATCTACCTCTAACCCGAGAAAGAATTTCATCTCTCCCATGGCGCTCATCTCAAATTTAACCTTCATGACTTCTTCAAATTCTTTACATAGGTCTTTGTTCTTGGAACCAAAGATTATGTCATCAACATAGACTTGAACCAGCAGTAAATCACCATCCTTTTCTTTGATGAAAAGTTTGCAGTCAATCACTCCTCTGCGAAATCCATGTTTCATAAGATGAGTTGAGAGTTTTTCAAACCATGCTCTCGGGGCTTGGTGGAGCCCATAGAGAGCGTTATCTTCTTTGTAAGCTTTGTTCTGATGATATGGATTCTCAAATCCTTTGGGTTGACTGACATACACTGTTTCCTGGATTTCCCCCTGAAGAAATGCACTATTTACATTCAGTTGATAAACTTTAATCTTCATGTACGAGGCATAGGCTAGGAAGATACAGATTGCTTCCATTCTCGCCATCAGTGCAAATACTTCATTGTAATCAATTCCCTCAACTTGTCCAAATCCTTGAACTATAAGTCAAGCCTTGTTTCTGATTATGACTCCTTGGTCATCTTTCTTTCATATCAAGACCCATTTTGTGCCAATGACCTTAGAAGCTTTAGGTCTATCCACTAGTGTCCATACACCTAACTTCTTGAATTGAAGAAGTTCTTCTTGCACGGCACTCACCCATGCCTCGTCGTTTAGGGCTTCACTGACATATTTTGGCTCAAACTGAGACACAAAACACTAATACGCACCATCGTGCAGATAACCCTTTTCCATTACCGAGGCATAATCAGTTGAATATAGCTGATTTCTAGTCTGAACTCCTGATCTTACATCCCCAATGACATTGTCTAGAGGATGATATAGATTTAAGCGTGATCGAGGAGTGATGGGAACGACTACCTCATTATAGAGATTGTGAACTCTTGGTTCCGAATTTAAGGTTGTAGGAGTTTGAGGTTCTGAAGAATCAGAGGCATCAACATCAGATGCTTGTGGACTTGCAGTAGTAGGAACCTGTTCCTCCTGATTGACCTGATCCTTCTCCACAGCTTCATCATCAGAGGAGGAGTCACTTACCTCAAGTGCTCCCCCTGAGTCACTAGGTGACTCTCTTTGTTGACCAATTGTTGTTGAGTCGTGTGAAGGTGTGTTTAAGAAACCATACATCAATTTGGTTGCTAACTCATCTTCAGGAGTGGAGAGGGGAATGTTGAATGACTTAAAGAATCCATCATAATTGAAAAAGAATGTGGGTCCTTTGCCACCAGGGGTGGTGTATCTCTGAACATAGACGTTGCACCACACTTCTACTCGACCCATTGAGTTGTTGTAAACTCTCTTATTCGGTATGTTGTATCCTAGAAAGATTCCTTCTTCAGCCTTATCGCTGAACTTGCCTTCCTGAGTTTTCTTCAAGAGGGTGCATGGTGCGCCAAACGGTTCGAGGTACTCTAGATTAGATTTATGTCATTGGAGTAACTCGTAGCACGTCTTACCATGATGTTTTACCACCAGAGCTCGATTTAGAGTGTAACATGCATTGGCAACTTCCTCATTCCAAAATTGGATGGGCAGTTTTGAGTCTGCTAGCATTGTCCGTGTTGTCTCTATCAAGCTGTGATTCTTTCTCTCAACAACTCTGTTCATTTGAGGAGTATAGGAAGAAGTGAACTGGTACACAATTCCCTTTTCTTTACAGAATGCCTCCATCCATTGGTTCTTGAACTCGGTACCATTGTATGAGCGTACTTGTCTTACCTTCAGCTTGTAGAGTGACTCCAATGTAGTTACTAGCTCTTTGAATGACTCAAATGTTTCTGATTTGGATTTTAGAAACATTACCCAAGTGAATCTTGAGTAATCATGAGTAACTACATAACAGTAGAAGTCGCTAACGATGCTCCTTGTAGTGACTGGACCAAACAGATCCATGTGAAGAAGCTCAAGAGGCAGTTCAATGGAATGAACTTTCTTTTCATTATGAGACTTCTTAGTCTATTTGCGTTTCTTGCAGGCGACACAAAAATCCGGTAATTTAAAGTTTTTGACGTTAACTCCTCGCACTAGATCCTTCTGGATCAAGTGATTCATCTTCCTGGGATTGATGTGTCCCATTCTCCTATGCCAGGAGATTGAATCCTTCTTGGTAGCCTTTGACAAGAAGAACTAAACTTGATAATCCGTTGTGGAGGCCTTTGATAGATCCAAGACTTAAAGATCGTTATATCTTGAAGCTGACATTAAGACTTGGTCCTTCAGGATCACATAGTCCTTTTTTAGAACATAGAACTTCTTGTTTTCGAATACTACCTTAAAGCCTTTGTCACATATTTAAGAGACAGAAAGTAATTTGTTTTGAAGTTGTTGGACATAGTTTACCTTATCAAACTTCATTTTCTGGTTCCCCACTTCCCCTTGAGCGGTGATGTAACCTCCTTTGTTTCTAACAAATGAAACGTGACCTCCTTTAATTTGTTTGACGTTTGACAGGAGTGTCCGGTTTCTAGTCATGTGCCTGGATGCTCCGCTATCTACAATCCAAGTGTTTATTTCAGCACTATAGCGAACACCCTACACATTTAATGGAAATCATTAGTTGAGGTTAGGGACCCAAG
The DNA here is from genome assembly GCA_018326385.1 of Flaveria bidentis. Taxonomy (NCBI): domain Eukaryota; kingdom Viridiplantae; phylum Streptophyta; class Magnoliopsida; order Asterales; family Asteraceae; genus Flaveria; species Flaveria bidentis. Next base: position 11,937 of record BJCM01267751.1, read on the forward strand.
CCTTAACTGGCTTGGGTGACCCAGAAGAATCACACATCATAAATTCCACCCATTGTCCATTTAAGGGTGAGGGAAGATCATTAGCGTTCTTTCTCATTATCAGACATTGAACTAGATTTTTCTTTCCATAAGCCAGTTTTGTATAAGGCTTGTTTGTGGTAAACAGACGACTAGCTAATGGGTTGAACTTTAGGATCACTGACTCCTTTTGAGAAAGTCGTGGAGGTCCTTTTTGAAGGGATCATTTTAGTTTCATAAAGTTCAATTCTTTTCCATGGTGTCTAATAGTAAGGAAATTTAGATGCGATGTGTCCATACTTTCCACAGTTGAAGCATGATCTACTCTCAACATGTTGGTGTAACTGTTTCTTGGAGAAGTATGTTACACACATGTGACTTTATTCTATTTGGGTTTTGACACATGTTGTTTAGAGGTTTTAACTTGTTTAACAAAATTTGTTGTTGGAACCTTTTCAACATTTTACCCTTTTGTTTGTTTGGACTTATACATGATGCACGTGATTGGTTAACTTGTTTGGTCTTTTCAGGTTTAGAACTAGACGTGTTTGAACCTGATGTTACCTTAACCTTCTCAAATTGTTTATCCAAATTAAAAATAGGCATTTTCTCTTTTGACTTTAAAGTGGTCTCCTTTTGTTTGGTGACAGATTCATTAAATTTACTTGCGGAATCTGGATCACTTACAAGAGGAGTGGACACCACATGATCCTTGATGGGTTGTTATTTATTGGTTTACATTTTGCATTCAACAAGGTCTCATGTGGTGGTGGAACCACTTTGTAACCCAATCCCTCCCGATTGTTGCTTCTCTCACTAAGTGCTGGACTATGTGAGAAGAACTAGTTCAACTGTGTAGTTTTTGTTTTAATGAATTTACTTTGACTTTCAAAACTGCTTCTTGTTTCTTAGCTTCTTCAAGGGAGTTTAAATAGAACTTAATGTCATTATCTTGGTTAAAAGCCACAACTTCGGTTTCCCTAAATTGTTTATTTAACAGTTCTATGTTCTCTTTGTAACTGTGCTCATTTAGTTTTAAAATACAATTTGCTTCAGTGCACAGTTGCAAGTCCGTTACTAGACTATCATTATGATCTAATAACCTAGCAAATTTCAAATCTATGCTTTCCCGAAATTTATTACAATCAGAACAAGCATGATTATTGAAAAGTTGATCAGTGGAACTTACCTGAGAAGATTCTATTGAATCAGCCATCATAGCAGAGTTTGACTTTTCTAGTGCTAGTGATTTTGAACATGTTGCACTTTGACCTTCTTCATTCTAGTGATTTACCACATTCGCAGTTTCTTCATTATTTGACATCACAAGTTCCACTGCTATATCACCTTTGTTTGCAGAGTCGTCATCCAAACTCTCAACGCATGCAATATTGGATTCTCCCGGAGACACAAACCGAAAGCTCCAATCTTGCCCTTCATCATCGTGAGCCGTCAAGGATTTAGGATCCTTGATTGATGATGCAGGACTACTTGTGGGTTTATCTTGATGATTGAAGGATGAAAACGGATTACCATTGCTAGTATTCTTGGGCTTCACACACTCACGCTTGAAGTGTCCCTTCTCTCCACAGTTAAAACAGGTCACTTTGGTTTTGTCAAAACCAAAGGTTGTATCCTTTGTGGCAATCAAGTTCTATCCGGTCTTTTTAACAAACGTATTAGCCCTCCAGAAAGCACTTGCCAGTGCCCATATGATATCCATTCTTTCCAGCTCGGTCTCATCTACTTGCTCGTAGTCTTCATCTGCCAGATGGCAGATTCCAATCTTCCCCACAACTAGGCCGTCATAAGAGTGGACGACAGCTGCTAGGAAATCCATATGCTCCTTTGCTACATGTACAGTCACATTACCGAGATTCTAGGTCTTCAATTTGGTTGCATTGGCTTCAGGTGCTTTGTATTGGGTGCAATATGACCCTGACGTGTCAGACCATGAAGTAGTGGCTTGAGACGGATCGCCTGAACTCGACACAAATTCCGTTTGTAGTGGTGCTCCAGACGTTTTGATTGAGGAGTTGAGTTATAAAGTGACGGGTTCTGATCATATGATGCCTTTTGAGACCTGTACTTCATCCTCAACTCTTCCTTTCTCAGCTTCAGAATGAAATCGTTGATATCCATCTTCACCAACATATCATTCTGCCTGAGGTTTGACACAAAGGAGACCCATTTTTTCTGGTAATCCATCTGCTAAATTCAATACATTGTCTTCCATTGACATAGTAACCCCATGAGTATGCAGCTCACTCATCAAGTGGTAGAAACGATCGATAACATCATCCAAACTCTCCTTCCCCATTGATGAGAAGTTATCAAACTCCTTTTTCAAAGCCTTAGCCTTTAGAGCTTTTAATGATGCATTCCCTTCATACCATTTTTCCAGAGCATCCCATAGCTTTTTTGCTTGCTTGTTCTCAGAGAATTGATGGAATGTCTTTAGGAATTGACTGAGTTAGCAGAGCATACACCTTCTTTTCTACATTGTACTTTACCTTTTGGCTATCAGTCATGCCACCTAAGGTGAGTTTCACTCCATCAGCACCAACCGGCATGTTGTACCCTATCTCTATTGATTCCCACAAATTAGTATCCACTCCGTTTTAGTATATTTCGAACCTTTGCTTCCATTGTGGGTAATCATCTAATGTTATGAGCTTAGGGGGCTTATTGTGATTTCCCACTTCATTTTCCAGAAGCAATAGATTCTAGATCCGTGAATCCCAACCTCCTGTGAACGTAGAATATTGATCTTCCATCTCTATTTACTTCGACTTTAGAACAAAACTGTTTTACTTGTGCGAATGAAAGACTGCGATTGGGCTATTCATGCGATTGAACAATGCGGATGGCTAAATCGTGCGATTGAACAAATGCAGATGGCTCAATCGTGCGATTGGAAAGGTACAGATGAAACAATGTGAATAGGGTGTTCAGTCGTATGTATGAATGAATGACTAAGTACAATCGTACGTATGAGAGGTGCGTATGTGTTCAGTCATGCGATTGAGTCAATTGTGCGACTGAAGCTGCTGGTTTTTGAAAATTCGAGGATTTTAGGTACTTTGTCACAAAAACACGAATTTTTTACTAACTCTAATTGTAATATGCCGGAAAACGTTAAATTTTTGACCTGGAGATGTTGAAAAACACTGTTTGACACAAAAAGATTGATTTTTTGAGTGAAAAACACGATTTTTATATCAAAATCGATTGAATCACACGCAAATCAAGAGCCAAAGCTCTGATACCACTTGTTAGGACCGTTTTCGGTACGGAGTACTAACTGACTTACGTGTATACCAAACCAAGTAGTGCGGAATCCTATTTGATTGGTGATCCAATCAGTGAGAACACAAGTATAAACAATCTAAGAATGAATTTAAACGTTATGAACGATTGTAAGTTGATTAACTGCAATCTATGAACTTGGAACAAGTGTTCTAGAGTCTCTGGACGGCTAGGGTACGATTTAGTGCGTAAGGATTCAAACTGTTCCGTTTTTCCACGAATTAAGTGGTATTTATAGGATAGGGTTTCCATTCGTACGATGGAACTGTTAGCATGGTTCAGTCGTGCGACTGAAGCATGCGGTTGATTCATCCGCACGACTGAAGGTCCAGTCGTGCAATAGAGTCAATCTCATGTCACAATCGTGCGACTGATCCAGTCTCCTGGTTCAGTCGTTCGACTGGTTCATTAGCATGAAGTATTCATGCGTATGGTTAGCATGGTCCATTCGCATGAGAACTTCACATGATTAAGTTTAAGCATGTTTCTCAACCATTATTGACTATGAACTATGTAAAAAAACACAAACCTATATAGTTAGTTCAATGCACAATAAACAATGAAATATTAAACATTATAAGCATAAACCACATATTGCATTTCATTCATACCCATTCATTACATATATGAAAGACATGAAAGACATATTACATTAAGCTCTTAAACTAGTTACATATGTATCAACAAACTCCCCCTTGGACCTACTTTACATCTATTGTCTAACATTCTTCATCAGCTCTTCAAATTTCTTGTACTTCTCCTCCCTTGTAACTCCTGCTTGTATTTCGAATGCAAAGCAAAGTCTTATCACGTTTTGGAACTGGAGGGATTGTACAATGTCTTGCGCGTCATAGAACAGTGGCCACTTGTATAAAGTGTAGACATCATCAGAAGACAAGTTAGTTAGCCACATTGGGTCAAATACCCTGATAGTTTCCATATTAACTTCTCTATTCAGAACTATGACCGCCTCACCTATTTTCCAATCATAGTACCACCACTTGAAGTGTGGAGTGAAGTCATGTGGCATTTCCCTTAGAGGGATTCTTGCCATTGTGCGTGGAGGACTCCACTTTACCACTATCTTTGGCTTGCCAGTAATGGAATCAACTTCAGACTGTCTAATATACCTCGTCGGTTGTTGAGGTTTGAAGTTGACCCACCTGGTGTGGTACCCTCTCTTCAAAGCAGCCTCAAACTAGCCTGACATCTTTCTTGGGTCAGCATATAACATCTTCAGTTTGGCCAGCTGGTTGAGCTCAAAACCAAGTAGAGTCTTTAGATCGTGTGGGAATCTAAAGTACTCTATACCCTTCTCTCTCTTCACCGCATACACATTAAGATCCTAAAAATAGGCCCACGCGATAATCTTGCCTGACACCTTGTGATGCTTCTTCAGTTTGTAGAGTTTGGTGTAGACACTTAGTTTTGGAGCAGTGCGTTGGGCTTGGATCTCTACAAAACAAGCTGCCCATTCAGCCTTCTTGATGTCAACATCAGCGTCTGTGGCTTGGGCTTGACCTTCTTTCTTTTCAGATTCGCTTTCCATCCGATCCAGTATATCAAAAGTATCACTAACGAGAGTATCTCCCAGATTGGGGACTACATTTCCCTCTCTATCAGTATACTCAGGATAATGTTCCACTATGACGTCCTCGATCTCGATGTCATCTACGTCGTTCAGCTCGTCGTCACTAGCAACTTCAACAGTTGGAGCATCCTTCACAATCTCGTCTGGATTTTGCCGGAACATCTTAGCAAGTTTCTCATCCGTGAGGTCATGAATGATTTCTCCTTCTTCAGGAGTATAGCTTACTGACCTTCGAACGATCCATTTCAAATCAAGAATCATTGTGAGTTGAGACTTGATTTGCTGAAGGGGAGCAACATCATACTCATCTTGCTGAGATGTATGATCTGCTTGATTTAAAACATGTAAATACATCAACCATTAATCAATAATCAAGACAGAGACATATCAAAAATATATATAAACATTAATTACATAATATTAATACAAGATTCAAGTACAAAAGTTTTCAAATACATAAACATCTAATCATTCATGTTGTCTTGATCTATAGTCCTTTTAGCTTGAGCCAGATGTGTACATAACACGATCTTCATCTGTTCCTCAAAACATTCTTGATCGGGCTGAAATTATCATACTACCGATGCACCAGGAACTTAGGTTCAACTTCACGGTCATCACCTACTTCTAGGATCTTTAGTACTTCTTCAGCAAGTTTTTGGCTCTGTTATGGATCAATCTGCTGTTCATAAGCCTGAGAGATATTCCACTGTAACCAATAAGCATAGGCATCTTGTACATTAAGTGACATAACCTTGTTAGTTTCTTGAGAGTCTTCTTCATCCATACCACCAGCCATTTGCATAGCATTATTCCCATCTCTGTCCAAAACATCATCTTCTTCCTCTCCATCAAGCAGGAGAGGATCATGTGAGAGCACGCGGGCAGGTGGTTTAACATTAGTGCTAAGTATGCATTCTGGATTTGGTCGGACATCTCATTCAGTTCTCCTTCCCTTAACGCTATGCACTTACAGATGACATGAGCTAAGAAATTGAATAGGGGGTACAAGTTTCTCTTGTTGAGCATCCCTACGTTGATGTCCCAAGTGTACTTCATCCTCAGAATAGCATCTACATATGCACATACATTGTGCTTGATGTTCATTATCCATCGTTCAGCCATAGTGTTGCAACACAAGACACATATACGTTAGAATTTGTGTACATGGATGACATTTGAATATTAATGACCTTGATTCATTTAGGTCAGTCGTGCAAATGAACAATGCAACTGAGTCTTAGTCGTGCGATTAGGCTCAGTCGTATGATTGAACATGCGACTAAGCTTAGTCGTATATTGTCCCATGCGGTTGGACCAGTCATGCGAATGAACCCATAAGCATGGTTCATACGTGCGATTTAGTCATTCGGTTGGCTCAATCGTGCGACTAGAGTTCATCAGCGTGTCCATTCGCATACCTCACTGTTAAACACAAAAGATTATACTCTTTATCAAAACATGATATTTCACTTTGTGTTTAGAATCATCTGGACCGCAGAGACTCGAATTAGCACTTAGATTCATTTAAACCAACATGTGTGACCATTTAAGTGTTCTATTCTTAAAATGAGTCTCGGCAACGAGTTTTAGTGATCACAACACTTAAAACCTGCACTTAAGACATTCATTTTGACTGAGTTCAGTTGGAGTGTACCTATAGATGAGTAGAGTAACTGTTAGAATCACAAACACAATGCTACATCAATGAGATGCAATTTCGGCAGAGTACCAATGTTCTCGTTCGACTTGAGGATGATTTGTGAGTGATGAGTGACTGCAACCGACTCCCCCTCTATTTATACTAGAGTTCCCTTCAGTCGTGCAACTAAGCCCAGTCGCATACTTGATTCGTGCGACTAAGGATCAGTCATGCGACTGGCACAGTCGGTTACCTTCAATCGTGCGACTGTGTCATGCGGTTACCTTCATTCATGCGATTGATTCATTCTTGTGATCCAATCATGTGATTTTACTCATGCATATGGTCCAATCGCACGTCTGGCCCATACGTGTGGGTTAATCATGTGATTGGGCTCATACGTACGGGCCAATCGTACGGCTGGTCCATACTGATGGTCCAGTCGTGCGAATGGATCATGCTCATGATTTTGACTTTATGACCATTTGACACTTAACCCCTTTTGAGTTTTGATTAAACATTTCGAGCATTCGATCATCTTAGACATGACTTTTTTAACTTACACATCTTTTTATCACCTCAGACGTGATCCTTTTAAATCAATTTTTCACCTCAAATGTGACCCTTTTAGTTAGTGATTCCCTGATTTACTTTCGATGCATAGTCTGACATTTAACTGATAAAATTAACTAAAATTTACTAAATAAACAACTACAACTAAGACAAATCTAAAAATATATTTTTGTAATTTTGTGTGAGGTTAAACTCCTAAGATAAATATCTAGCAGTTTTATTTCACGAACATTACACCTTCGAGTTATTTTGACCATAGCTGGAATGATTCATTATGGAATCATACAGGTTTATCAAATAATTTGGGACATTCTACAAAACCCTTTTGATGCTAGATTCTTGTTTTCATCGAGAGTCATTAGCAAGTCCAGGAAATCATACTAGTGCTACAAGATGTACACAGTGGTTTTGACTTTCAAGAGTTGCAGCCATAATAATTGTCAATATACTTGTCCTCTTAACTCCATACATAAACTTTTGACACAGATTGGTGATGATTCTAGGTTTTATTATTTCAACAAGCATTTGTGGATCTCATACTTATATGGTAATCAACGTTCCTTAGAAGATTTTTGAGCGGTCTACGGGTAGTATTCAAGAAGAAATTATTCTAGAGCTTTCAAAGAGATGCTAAGCCTCAGGTTAGTGCCACCACACAGCAGAGAGGCATAAAAAATAATGAATTCTAGAATATTTAGGTTATGCTTATCCTCAAGTCAGTGCCACCGCACAGCAGAGAGGCACACAACCTATCTTCTTGATTGAGCAGTTATTTTCTTTTTGCATAGATCGCACCAACAACATGGGTTATTAGATTGATTGCATTTTGCAATTTTCATGTGCTTTGCTCATTTTTATGGTCCTCCGCACACATTTGTGGCGTTTATTTTGCTCGTCACCCCTTATTGGAACTTCGTTGATTGTGTTAAGCAGGGATAAGATGATAACCCACAGCTTGTTGAACAACTTAGTTTGAACTTGACATCACCAACGAGGTCTATTAATCTATTTTGTTGAATCTACTGACATATCATCAGATGGTCTAGCAACCTCCTGGTCTACTTTCTCCATGTTACCTTAGTAGCAGCTAGCTTAACTATCATTTTTCCTTTTATGTTGCTTAGACATCTCCGAATTATACTTCGAATTCTGCATTTTGAACAATTCATTCTTTTAAAGTCCCAAACTATTTGTTCCTGTGTACTATCATATTCCATAGTCATTGAATTGGTATCACATATACAATCTCATTTCTTTTAGCTAAACTTTTCATTTCCCTTGTTTTTTTAATACTAGTCTAACCTATTCTCCCCCTAAAATTCTGAAACCGTAAATGGTTTTGCGTTTAGAATTTTAATAGGCATAGAAATGAACTAAAATAAAATAAAATCAAAGAAAATAAAAAAAAACTAAAACTGACTCAACTCGTCGGATTATGCACTTTCATCGTCTGGAATCACTTCATTTTTATTTTTAACGCCGTTGACCTCTAACAGATATAGAAAATGTGGTTTATCAAAAGCTTTTTTTGTAGAGGTCAGCGCATTGAAAATCCGTATTAATTTTAACAACATAGATTAAGTTATTTTCAAAACAATCACGTATAAAGTGATATTTAATTCCGATGTGTTTTGTCTTAGGATGTTGGATCAGATTTTTAGATACGGCTATAGCAGCTGAATATCAACAAATATAGGAGTGTTAGAAAATTTCTAACCGTAGTCCCGCATTTACTGTTGAATCCATATGATCTGTGAACAACAACTCGCAGCAGTAACGTACTCAGCTTCACATGTTGACAGAGCGACTGATGTCTCCTTCTTACACTGCCAGGTGACTAATCTTCTCCTAAAAAATTGACATCCCGCTAATGTTGACTTGTAGTTCATTTTGCAACCACCGTAATCCGAGTCACTATACGCTGTAAGCTCAAAATCATCATCATAAGGATACCACAACCCAAGTGTTGGTGTACCCTTCAGGTAACAAAATATCCTTTTAACTCCTATTAGAAGGTTGACTTTCAGTTTCGCCTGATATCTTGAGCAGAGACACGTTGCGTACATGATGTCAGGTCGTGAGGCAGTAAGATACATGAGAGATCCAATCATTCCTCGGTACATGGTAGCATCCACCAGATCACCATTTTCTTCGGGTGCTACATCATGGTTTGTAGCAAGTGGAGTCCCAGCTGCAGAAGCATTCTCCATATCAAAC
>BJCM01267754.1:0-34705 GCA_018326385.1 Flaveria bidentis
ATATACCCGTGATACATTCTGACATGGAGGAATTAAATATGAAATTAAGCGGATTTTGAGGCAAAAGCTTTAACTAGTACCTTGAGAAGGTGAATTGTATGATTTCTTGCAGTGCAGAATGGCGCTTTGGATTCCATCTTGTTGTTGCAAAGCTGAATCGTCTCTCCTTGCAACCGGTGACGGAATGTGTTTAACGACGGAAGACGACGATCGGCTTTTGCCGAAATGCTTACGAGCGGACGCTTTCTCCTCCTTCCGTGTGTAGAACGAAGAGTAGTGGTCGTGTAATCTTCCCTTGTCGTTGGATCTTCTTGAGACCTTGATATACAGAGGTTTGATGAGATTCAAGTATCTGTGAAGGACGTCCTTGGAGAAACGCTTGGACGGCGTGTGATTATTGTGATGTACAACCTTCTCCGACGACCCCGATTTGGTCCTGAAAGTATCATCTCTTTTGAGCAGAGAGCTAATGGTAACCTCTTCGATGTCGCATTTGATTTCCTTGTTGTCGGATTTGACTTTGGTGTTGTGAAAGCCAAGCATGAGAACTCGAAAGGGAGACCTCGGTGTTTTGGTATCCAGAGGCATAATAACTTTCCTCTTATTGTTGAAAAAGAGGGAATGTGAAGACGAGTAAGTGTGGTTTGATTGTTGGTAGTGGTGAGTGTGGAAGCCACTGCTAACGACGTTGACAGACTGGGTAGTCGTAGTGGCGGTGTGTTGTAAATCTTTCGGATTTGTGAAGACCAAATCGAAGAAGGATCCTTCGTCGTCGTCGGTGAAATCAAAGTCAGCGGCGTTGCCGACACCGGCATTTCGCCAGAATTTGAGAAGGCTGAAGACATCCATGGTAAATTGGCAAATGGCAATGGTGAGGAGAGCCACAGTAGAGTACAACTAACTAATGTTTATGTGATTGTGAGGTGTTTTTGGAAGAAACAAATAAGAGGGGTGGGTATAAATAAACAAAACAAAACAAAACAAAAAAAAAAAAAGAAGAAAAAAAAAAAGAAAAAGGGGGAAAGCTTTCCCTTCGTTTAATGGCATTGCATTTTGGCCTGCAAAAGTTGATAGAGGAATACGCTTTTGGGGCAAGCACACACAACACAGTCAACAGTGAGAGAGAGTAAAGATGAGTCGTGTTGATGGAGTTTAGCCATGGCGTCACGTTGCATTTTCCAATGCTAATTATTATTTTCTTTTTACCCTTCTTCTTATCTTCCAAGTTAATGTTAAAACATAATAATAACATATCCTTTTTACCTTTGATATATTTTTAAAAAATTTAAACAATAATATAATATGGTGTGTCTAGACATATCTCCTCTACTCAACGTAACCTATGTCAGAACGGATATGATATAAGCTTATAACATATGCTAGAATTTGAATGTATTTATATATTTACAATTTTCTAGCATGTTTTGAGCATTCTAACGCGAAATGTCAGGAATAATGCTATGAGACGTAAATGTCATTGTCATACTAAATAAATGTTATATTTGGAACTAAAAACAAAAAGGAAAAGGAAAAGAAAAGTAAGGCGCTATGAGATAGTAGCTTTTGGTTATTAAAAATTTAAGATGGGGGCGAGAATAGACAAATTTAAAGTTTTAAGTGTTGTTAAAGAAATTTCCAAAACGAGGAGAAAAAGGAAAAGGAAGGGGTCAAAGTGTTTGGTAAAAACTAAAAGACCCAAAAAGAAACGAGGACTTGTGAGACAAAGGGAAAAGGGAAAGAAAAGAGAGCTGCTCAAAGGATAGGGTCAGAAATAAAGTATATGTCAAAGTGAAGGGGGTTGTGAGGTGACTTTTGCTTTTCTTTCTTTTTTTTTTCCTTTTATTATCTATTTTGCCAATACTTGTAGATTTATTTGTTTTGGCATAGTTTCATGGTTATAGCGTAAAGTGTGACACATCAAGCGTTAGATATTGTGTCTATTTCAACATTATCATCAAGGAAAGTCTTATATGATTACATTTTGTGTCACTCAAGACTAGTCCTATTGCAACAATGGTGTCACATGGTCTTGAAATATGATTATGTGATGTCATGAAAATAGGCACATTTCAGTTTCAAAATAAATTAAAAAAAAAAGACTACTGTGATATAAATATGAGAAATAGTTGATTTTTCAACGTTCACCAAAACAAGAGTAATGAATGCTTTGTATTATATGACATGGACCCATTGAACTATATAGCTTATGAATAATTGAGTTCAATTATAATACCAAACAGTTGTATTTCGTTGATGAACATAAACACAGAGAGTCAAAGAGTATATAAGAGGTGGATTAATCAATTTGAAAGGCTAGAGTTAAAGTAACAACTTGCCGTTCAAGGCAGGTGTTATTATGAAACTGCTAATGTAAATGCTTAATTAATTAGTTACAGTCTTCATGCGCTATTGAGTTGGGAAAATATGAGAAATAGTTGAGTGTAGGTTCGTTGATTTTTAGTATGTATGAAATAAAATATACTTTTGAAAAGCTAAAAATAAAAGCATGCTTTGTTTGTAAAGAATTTAAAAGTTGAGGGGTGGAAATAAAAGTGAAGGAGCGGGGTGGGCACGCCTAGTCATAAACCCAAAGCTTTCTTTTCCTTCGTTTGCATTTGCATTTGCATTTGCATTGCAATAAAGATTAAAGAATAAAGACTAAAGAATAAAGACTAAAGACTAAAGAGAGTAGGGGCTAGGGGGACTCCTCTCCTCGTAAACATTGTAAAAGGTTTGACTTCCCTTTACAAATAGAGGACTGGGACTGTTTGGAATGAGGTTAACGCAATCCTTGTTTCGGATAAGGATATGATTTACTAGACCACCGCTAGTAATTATAGTAAAGGCTTTGTTTATTTTGAACTAGGTTTAAACCCTCTGAGTTGCTGCAGGGTTTTATTGTAATAGAATGACTTTTTTTTCCTTTAAAACTCTGATCTTTCTCATCCTCTTCTATCAAGGTTTGTAAACACCAATCGATCCAAACATTTCAAAAGAAGTAAAATTTAAAAGTTAATTACATATACTTACGTAACATGACATAAGAAAAAGAAAACTTGGACGTCTTTGATAGTGTCCAAAAGTTTATATAAAAAACAAAGTTATGGCAAACTCATGCTTTGTGGGGATGACATTAATAATAGTCAGAAGTTTTTATATAAACAAAACTGTAAAAAAAACTCAAGTCGGAATTTTAAATACAATAAACATTGATTTTGTAACACGTAAATAAAGTGATAAACATAAGCATGTATGAATTTATATGTTATAAAAATCATATTATAATAGTTGAATAAGTTGATACAATTTGTATGTTTATGTTTTGGTAATTTGTACACTATGATTCACAATTTACATCAAATTATTAATAAATATAAGAATATTGTAAGAGTATATTTAAATTTTGTTGAAAATATATTATTTCGAAACTTATAAGAGGAAAATGTGAATGGGCTAAAAAACAAATAGACAGGCATTGGATGTGAAATGGATCTATCATTAAACTTTAAGGGGCTAAAAAGTGAAAAATAAAAAAACTTCAAGTTGAGAAAGCACCTTGAAATTTGAGAAAATTACACAAATGTCATAGCATGATGACTTGTACTTAGGTGTTTCCAGTTTGATAAATGTATATATACTATACACACACACACAACAGAATTCCTTTACCAGACTTGACATATTGTTTTTGTAGGCTACCCAATTTCTCAAACACAAATTAAAATTATATAATCGGTCCAACGAACCAAAAGGATGTATGCCGCAAGCCCGCAACCACACTCCGTTTTATTTCTTGGGCCAAACCTTTCGAACAACAAACAGTAACCAAAGCCCAAACCCAAAGCAAAAACCAATTAATAATGTTTGTTGTCCTCTCTCTTCAAACCTCCTTGTAGGTCTAGCCCTTAATAAACGGGCACAGCTACCTTGGTTACTGTTGCTACAACTGTATTTGGATCGGGTTTGATGTTGGAGTGAACCATGCTTAGCTACACCGAGCTTGAATCAAAGTTGCAACAGTTGAGATGACTTGAGGATCAAATTTGTTATATAAGTGCCTAACAGTTGAGACTATAGTCGTGATTTTGATAGTTGGAAACGATAATAACACCCAAAACATTTTTTAATAATCTATAGCTTAGGTCTTATAAGAGACTGACAAGTCAAATTCTAACATGTAAGAACATATGTGCCCACTTGGATTGTTTTATTAAGAAGAAACAATGTTCAGAAACCGAAGCAAACGCCTTGACTTTATTGCAGGGTTATGATTATTGACCAAACAACGCTTAGCAAATGAGTCTTCACTTTCCAAGTTTTGGGCAATTCGATCTCAGGTAAGCTCAAATCTTCAGCAAAGCACAAACTTGCATAGTTTGAACTTAGGCTAAGGAGGTCACAAGCTCGGACAGGCTCATTCGCACCTTTAAACCAAGTGACCACATGCATGTAACAAATTATAAGGAAATCTATATCCATAATTTGCTCCTTTTAAGATCACTAACATATACAGCTTACTGTTTGTGGCTTCTAAGTTCTAGTCCAACAAGAGGATGATCTTATCCTATGTACTGAAATTAGGAAAAAAAAATTATATATCAGTTATTAGTACCAAATAATTAATATCTTTGTACAAAAGTAGAAGAATAAATGGCAGATTGAGACTTGTGAGGAAAACTACTTCATAAGATCTATGAATACAAAAGCATTCCAAAGGCTGTGTAAAAGCATTGATGGCAGTAAGTTTCTTGACCGTGCGTAAACCATGCCCATTACCACCCCAAGAAACACAAGTGGTAGCATTCTCTGCATATTGAAATGAGCCAATGCAAAAGCTAAAGAGCTCACCAATATTGAGCACCATAAAGGCATGTACCTGGTCAATGAAGGGAGAAGAAACCCTCGAAACACAATCTCCTCCCAAATTGGGGCACAAACAGAAACAACAGTTGCATAAAGTGCCATCGCCACAGGATCCCGTGCAACAATCGATTGTTCAACATTTGAAACTGTTACTGGAGCAAGAGGAAGCATGGGCAATAGATTGAGGTTGACTTGTGAAAGACAGTTGACCAATGGGAACATGAGGCATCCCAGGCCAACATCAATCAGCCATTTCCCTTTAAAGCTAAAACTGAACCAATCAGGTGAAAGCGGACGGAATGGTGCAAGGCAGCGATGGAGGATCGCAATCCCTGCAATGCCTTCCGCCACATCTGTCAAAAGACTGTACAATGCTTGTCCTCTGTATGTCGAGGTTTCCTTTCTGAAACCTGCTATGTGAGCTAATAATGGTATTATCCAAGACCCTACCAACCAGAATGAAGCAATCCAAAGAAGCATCACCTGCATGATTGTAAGTTAGTGTCGGTTCTCACTGAAGTTTCCACTTTCAGTTTCAGCAGTGATAACTGTTGATTAACTATATAATTATATATATATTGCTCAATGCTCTATGTTGGCAATAGATCACACCCTTATTAAGAAGTGAAAAATACATAATTGGCTGATACTTGCAATTTCAGGCTTCCAATTTAGATGAGGAATATAAATTCAACTTGGAATAATCATACAAACAAGAATAAGTTAAATATAACCACTCTGACTTCACACATAAATTAAACTGCTATCCTATTAGTTAAACAACCAGTCAACATAGCATGTAGCCACACATTCAAACTTCTCATAAAATGCATCACAAGTGACTATACAAGGATTGCTATGTAAACAGTTCAACACAGAATTCTATCTGTAAAAGATGAAGCTGCAATTAATCCAGGTCAATGTAGAAAATAAAAAAAAAATTACAGTTTGTTTGCAGCTAGGATGGGTGAAGGTACGTTACTGGCATCAAACCCACACTAAGTGGGTTTATCATCTAGAAGAATATTAATAATTCAAAAACATAATCCATAAAGTTTCTATATGTACACTTCCTTGGCTTATAAATATATGAATCATATTCGAAGATAAATGAACATGAAGAACCATATACAAATGTAACCTAAATGAGCTTTGATCAAAAACTATCAAATCTTCATGACATAAACTAACAAACATGACCTCTCTTTGATCGAAAGACTATCAAATCTACATGGACACAAACAAACAAACAAGACCTCTATTTGTATCTGTTCATTTAGTAGATGAAACATAAAATCTTGTTTTTGTCAGTTCATGTAAGCAATATATGAACGTAAATGATTAACCTTCCCCTAAACGATTCACAACTGTTTCGTTAAACGTTTGGCTCATTTACAATCCTGAGTGGTTGTATTTAATTAGCCTCTTTTTGAAAGAAGACAAAGACTCATCCCACCAACCTCTCCAATTCTACACCAGTCAAGTAAGACTCAAACCCACAACCTCACAAAAGAAGAAACACATGCCAAAGATGTTTTGCTCTTATGTATCTCGCTGGTCGGTTTCCCAAATAGTGTTGTTATTTTTGTCAGGTATATTTGTTTTGGAAATTATTTGGGTCATCCAATCCAGCAATCCACTAGATAACAAACAACCTAACCATAACATATAGAAACTAAATTGAATTACCCGAATGAACAATCGGATTGTCATGTTGTTGTTTTGGCACTCGTGTATGTATTGTTTACTCGGACGTGTATATATCCACGATTGTTGGAACAAACATCTATTTGCAACTTCGGTTTTTTGATCCGTATACAATGCTTACAACTTAAGTTAGAACTCAGCAATGGAGATGTTTTACAGTCACACAACATTCATAAGTAGTACATGTAACTAAATATTTTTCTAATACGTTTCAGTTCAATGTTAATATGATAATAATTGTTGTTCAAGGTACATGTGGCTACTCCATAGGAGTTCCTTTGCCTCAATGATAGCATCATGCGAGGTATAGTTATTTAAGTTATATTTCTTATCTCATGTTCTAATGTTGTTAGATAACCCCTTTATAACTTTAACCTTATGGTCTCCTAAAAAGTCTCATCAAATTGTTTATGGCAAATATGCCTCTCATGGGTTTACCTGGGATATAATTTAGGTACTTTGCAGTTTGCACCCTTGGTTAAATCACTATCAGTAACTTGACAGTTCTTGATGACATGAATTAAGGTGTGAAAGTCTTTTTGTTTGTGAATCAAGATTTTCTTGCCCTTGAATCTTGATATTTGTACCAGCTTGCAAAGCTTTTTAGTGTTTAAAGTTGTTGGTGAATTCGGTTTGAGGCACTCGAAATTTACAAAAACCAACAACTTATTCAGTTTAACTAACCCGAGCAATGATCGGTTGTTCAGGTGATCCCCGTCAAGTTTTACTCGACTAACCAGAAACACCAATGTAATCGTGCACATATAAAGGCATGTTCTCCACTTCTTATCATGTAAGATATGTTTCTGCAACCTTAGCTAAAAATATTTTTCACTCTCCAAGAAGCAGAGATTTGGCCATTTGGGTTCAGAATTTTCAAAAATACTAAAACCTGGTTGCCAAATACACTAATCACATTTTCTGTTCTCCAACTACGCATCATATAAAAATTAAATAACTCGACAGAGACATAAAATAGTCTAAGACTTATAAAAAAAATTATTAAAGCACTTAAAGTAACCATAGTACCATATATATAATACTGCTAGTTCTCACAATTCAAAATAGACATTAGGAAATTTAGGACGCGTAGATAAAAAGAAAAGAAAAAGAGTGAACAGCAGAAAAAGGTTCCAAGTATTTGGAGTGTTGATATTCAGTCAATGTATGACTAAAGGATTAGCATCTTATCATCTTTTTTTTGTTTTCAGTTTCATGCTTGTTATTCCATATAACTAAGGCCATTATGTTAAACCTCTAGAAAGTAAGTCAATTGATCCATTTCTATAGTTGCACCTAAGTCATATGAGCCATGCAAATAAACTAAGACATATCCATTTTTTGTGAATAAGTGTGAAATGGCTACAGATTGCAGCCACATACGCGCCCTAGAGATGTATCATCGCTTCTCAACCCAATAATTACTTTGCAGATTGTTTTTCTGGATCATTTCATTCAACTGATAAACAAGAGTGAGTAGATAGTGGCAGCTAGTCATCAACACGAGAAGAATCAATGAAAACTGAAGTGATGAGTAAGATAAGCAAATGGTCGCACCTGAAGAATGGTCTTAGCTGTCCACGGCACCATCCATGGTTCTGCACTAAATATAGCATCTGCAGCCTGAAAACGATATGAACGCATTCAACAACATGACGCATATGGGTTAAAGAAAGCTTTATCCCCCGCTGCAATGATGCGACGGATCGAGAAACTCTCTCCCCTCAACAAGTCCAACAAATTAAAAGCGCATTGGAACGATAGAACAATAGTAATATAATCAACTGTCTGTGTTCTTATTTCCTCTTCCAACAAAGAAAATCTGTGTAGTACATTATCACATCTCAACCGATTCATTATGGATGTTTCGAATCATGAATTTTACTGAAACATCTTCTTGATCATCAAGAAAACCACATTTGGCTTCATTCATAACAATCACAACAACAGTAGATACCAACAAGCTGTAATACTTACCTTTCTGAGTTTTAAAGGCCAGTCATCCTTCACATTTGATTGGTTTGGTACTTGTTCCACTGTATCTCCTGGCAATGTATCTCCCCTCGTCTCAGGAATACCATAATCCAAGTTTTCGTCCTTAAAGCAAGAGAATCGCCAGTTCTACATAATAAAAATAAACTTAATCAGTTCAAAGAAATATCAAGGCTTAATTTTGCTTCTCATCAATTGTCTAGAATTAACAAAGAGTCAACTACCATAAAGTGAGTATCATTTTATTAATTAATTAAGAATCTACCAGAGATTGAACATCGTTTCCTTAATTAAGTACAGATGCAAATGACTAATGATGTATGTGTTCAAATTTAAATATCATATTGAGCATAATGTTGGCCTCTTACCCAGCTTTGGTTCAAAGTATTTTGTAAAATTGTGATAATATTAATCAACGGATTAAATAAAAACTAAGCACCATCACTAATGTTACTGTAGTCTAAACACGTTTAAATGGAAACAAACAATTAAATCGTGCAGAGTTACAAATGTCTCAATAATAACTGTTTGGCAATTTGCTTAGCCAATAAAAATTAAATGCTAACAATTAATCTGAACCATTTAAAGAGGTTAAACGTCTTCAGACATTATTAGCGAAACAAACGGGCTTGTTGATTTAGATGGTAAACAGCCCTAAGTTTATTTCATTGAGGAAAAGTAAAATAAAAAAAAAAAGGCTGCTAGAAGCTCCGGCGTATGTTTGATTAGTCTGTTAGATACGTAAGTTTTGACTTACATTTGTCAAAGGTCGTGAAGAAGAGAAACTTGAGAGGCAAGCAGCGGTGGGATTTAGTGAAGTATAGGGTGTAGACTTGAGTGTAGCGGTAGAAGGAAGCGATGGGCGAAAAGAAAGCGCTTGGCATAAGGGTGATGTGCTGGTAGACATGGTGAAATTTTTTAGTTGTTATGCATCAGTGGCGTCACAAAACCCTAGCGAGGTCATTCTCACATGACGAATCGATTGAGAACAAACATATGTGAACGATGACGAGGTGTGGTAATACTAAATTACTAATACAGGCGTCGAGGGAGGAGAAGAAATAAGAATATTCCGGCGACGGCGAGAGGAAGCAATGGTAAGGAGGCATTTGTGTGTTTGTATTCGGTTTTTGGATTTTGGGTAACTTCGAATCTTCTAGAATATTAGGGGTTTAAATGGCCCATATTGCTAACGTTATCTCATCGACGACTCTATGTACTAGTTTGAGCTTTTTCTTTTTTTCCTTTTTTTTTGAGTAAACCTCGTTTTTATTTGTGATGGTTTGGTTTAGATAATATTTTTTTAAGCTTTAAAATATTGATTTTATTGCCTGAACCTTGCAATCCGTCTCAGGTAACTTCAGTTCACTAAATCGGTAATAATTTTATTAATTACAACGCCATTTCAGTTATTTTATTAATAAGGGTTAATAATGAAAAATATTTAAATAAAATTTTATTGTTCAAAAGGACTTTTTCTTAATTAAATATTCGATGTTCATACATTTTTATATCAACTGATGTTCACCTGACTATCCTCAGCGATTACCACCACCTTCTCTTCCAGGCCCACCCTCCCTTCCGACCATCACTACAACCACAACCACAACGTCGTCACCCCACACCACCTTTATATCAATGTAACTCCTTGAAAATATTTGATTGATTAGTGTTTTTGAGTGTCAGGTAAATAGTCACAAAAAAGTTGGGTGCCACGTAAAATATAAAAACTATTGACATTATGTTTGCAAGATTAAAGTAACTTGTACATATATTTTTTCGTAGTATAAAGTATGCATAATCTCAAAAGGGCATATTTGCAACGTGACTTCGACACTATCATTATTTCTTTGAGTTAGCTATGATCCGTACGGATGTGACATGAATATTTAGCTGGTAATTGTTTTAATGCCTTTATTGTCACGATCTAGACATATTTGACTTTATTAGCTTAATTAATATCTACCAATCAACATAACTACACTTGGTTGAGAATTGCTCGTATTATCTTGATAATGATCATGTTAGGTTAAGAAACAAATGTCATTGTTGACTTTCAAATAAACATAGTTGGTGTTAGAAATTCTTACTTCAATGATCAAATGCTGAGAAGAAAGTGACTTTATACACAAGATCAATTATGTTTATGCGTGTCAAAAGCAGAAAAAAATACAAAGAACATAAGAAATGACCAAATGAAGAATAATTCGTTTTTGCTGGGATTGAGCAATGAAAACTGTCTTTTCAAACTCTGCCACTTAAAACTCCATCATACTCTACTGTCCCTTAAAGCCCTGCTACCAAGGATGTTGTTGCCCTTGTAATCTCGCTAAAGGGGTGTTGCCCTCTTGAAATCTCTGTTACTCAGGAG
This sequence comes from Flaveria bidentis, assembly GCA_018326385.1. Classification (NCBI taxonomy): domain Eukaryota; kingdom Viridiplantae; phylum Streptophyta; class Magnoliopsida; order Asterales; family Asteraceae; genus Flaveria; species Flaveria bidentis. Next base: position 10,934 of record BJCM01267754.1, read on the forward strand.
CTTCACCCTTAAGAACCTATGTGGTTATAATACCGAAAATCATAATAAACTCAAATAAGCATGTATTTCGTATCTCCTGACTTGTTTGATATTGTTATGATCATATTGGTCAATTAAACAATCAAATTAAACTAAAAATATTTACGAGTTAAATACAAAAATTTGTTTCTTATTACTCCCTCTTACCTCTTGTTACCTGGATGAAATATACTTGTGAATCTTAGAAGTTCAAGCATTTAATTTCTCATTGATTAGATGTTAAATAAACAGACCAGTGAAAACAAATTTAGTGAAACAAAAAAATTAAAATATGTTCAAAATTTTATAACTCCTTTTACTGGAACGCAAAACTTTTTCTTTTTTTTATTTTTATCTACACCTAATATCAATTATTGAAAGCCCCACACATCAAAGACAACGTGGCATAATGGCTCGAAAGTCTTCTTTCATTATATCCAAAAAATGAATAATATTAAATATTTAATCCTGAACTGCAATTATTATATTATTATATTGTGTATGACATAATAGTGGTAGATGAAACAATACCATATACTAATAGTATAAAAAGTAACAGATCCAAGTGTGAAACTTGAGAAAATATAGCCTCACGCATCCAAAAGAGAAACGTGTGAGTTTAACCAAGCCCAAATAACGGCCCTGGCCCAGACACGGGTCCCATCTTAAAGCCAGGGAAAACTAAACACGTAGCCTCAAAATCTATCAAGGTCCCGAACCACGAGCCGACCACCTAGCCCTTTTCAACGTTTAGTTCACCCACCCCTGTACACGTACTCGCAATCATACACTCACCCATATTCCATTTATTCGTCTACATATATGAGCTTATCCAACGAATTTTGTACTAGTATGAGCCTTTGTAAATGGCTTATTGTAGTTCGACTGCTTGGTGTCTCTTATTTACTCTTTGGCTAGAGATTGTTGTGTGTGTATGGGGTCGGGTTGGCTTAGGCTCGAGATTGTATGCTAATAGTAATCAGGCATGGGTTTCTGATAATGGTACATTTGCATTCGGGTTTGCCCCAGCTTTAGAATCGGGTTCAAGCTCACAAGACGAACGTTACCAACTCGGGATTTGGTTTGCTGATCTTCCTGGAGACCGTACTCTTGCTTGGTCAGCATATTTGTAAGTTCGATGCTCTTGTCAATAATTTAGAAAATGGTGTGTAATCTAGTGGTACTAAGGGGTGTTGAAAAATAATGTATATCTTCCCATTTGGTTTAGAGTTTAAGTGTTATCATGGACAAATACCTAAATTCAAAAATAAGATTAATTGGTGTGTGAAGTAACCATTATGATAAAACTGAAGTTGTTTGTATATTTATAGCCGGAAATGATCTATTATTATATAAATTACTCGAAACATACACGTCTCATATGAATACTTTATTTATATATCAAAGGGCAGTTAACATATCCTCATGTGTTAAAATGTCTCCTTTTTTAAGGTTAGATTGGATGGGACACAAAACACATGTGACTTATTTTTATTGCTTTCAACTTTTTTCTACATGCGCAATGCATACTCTAACTTACATATCATCCTAAAAAAACATAATTTAACTCCTAAAATCATGTACTCAGTAGCACTACTCCACTACTATAATCGAAACCATTAACCCACACTCAATAAAAACTTACGAATCCATGACTCAATCAAAACATGTGACAAAATTAACAATATTCTATTTACCCGTCAAATTAAACATGGTTAGCTTCACGAACCTAGCTAGGTGTGTGTCGTGAGTTATATGTGTATGTATGTTGGGAAACGTAACATAGCGTACGTACATTAGCTAGTGTTTAGTGCAACTTTTGCAGGTAACTAAAACAATGCATTTTCTCTGAATAGAATCACTCCGGTGAGTAAAGACGCAATGTTGGAGCTCGATAGGAGCGGAAATCTTGTCCTCACGGACGGTGGCACCACAGCATGGACCTCAAACACCACGGGTGCTGGCATCGAGTCCGCAGAGTTACTAGAAAACGGAAACCTCGTCATGTATACGGGGGATCAAAATATAGCATGGCAAAGCTTCTCCCACCCATCAGACACACTCTTGCCCGGTCAACCTTTGACCATCAACGTCGAGCTGACTTCCTCACGCGTACCCACTCGTGGGGGCGGCTATTACACTTTGAAAATACTACAAGAACCAACTTCATTAAGCCTAGCCTTAACCTACAACCTACCTGCAGATCCTTATAATCTATCAATGGAAGCACAGTCTAACTATTCGTACTGGCAAACACCTGAGTTCTCTAACGTCACCGGAGATGTTGTGGCGGTGGTTGACCAAGCCGGAAGTTTCGGAGTGGTTTATGGCGGAGATTCTACCGGATCAGCAGTATACGTGTACAAGAACGACAACGACAAAGGTGAACTATCATCTGCCAGTAACCAAACAAGCAAACCATTGGTTCTACGGAGGCTAATCCTAGAAACGAACGGTAATCTTCGGTTATATCGTTGGGACAACGACGTCAATGGATCTCGGCAATGGGTGCCTGAATGGGCGGCAGTTTCAAACCCCTGTGACATCGCTGGAGTTTGCGGGAACGGGATATGTAATTTGGATAGAACCAAAACAAACGCTTCTTGTGAGTGTCTGCCTGGTTCCAATAGTACCAGTGGAGGAGATTTTCGGTGCATGGCCAATTCGTCCTTCACCGGAAATTGCAGAGTTCCTCACGACAACTCCACCAGTTCCCAACTCAGAATCCAAACGGTTCAACAAACGAATTACTATTTCTTAGAATCTGCAGTGATAGCAAACTACAGCGACATCCCGACGCTTTCAAAGTGTGGGGACGCTTGCTTATCGGATTGTGAGTGTGTTGCTTCTGTTTACGGGTTAAACCAAGAGACGCCATATTGTTGGGTCTTGAGGAGCTTGGAGTTTGGTGGCTACGAGGATTCCGGTTCGACCATGTTCGTTAAGGTTCAGTCGAATGTGTCTTCGAGCGGTGAACCTGAGGACAATTCAGGGATGAGCAGCAGCACTCGCACGAAGGTTTTAGTTCCTCCTGTAGTTCTCGGCATGCTTGTTCTTGTTGGACTCCTGTGTTGTCTACTGTACATTTATGTTCATAAAAGAAGAAGTTTAAAAAGAGCCCTCAATAGTTCCTTAATTGTCTCAGGAGCCCCTCTTAGTTTTAACTTTCGCGACTTGCAAAACAAGACAAATCATTTTTCAGAGCTACTTGGAACCGGTATCTTAATTTATATTACTGTCAGATTAATCTTTAACTGTTGAAAGCTATCTGATGTTTTTTATAATTTATATATAGGCGGTTTTGGTAGTGTTTACAAAGGAAATTTAGGAGACGGTACGTTGATTGCTGTAAAGAAACTAGACCGGATTTTGCCACATGGAGAAAGGGAATTCGTAACCGAAGTAAACACAATCGGTTCGATGCACCACATGAACTTGGTTCGCTTGTGCGGGTATTGCTCCGAAGGTCCACAAAGGTACAATTCAATTACAAGTTACAATAATACTAGAATGGTCCATTTTAACTGAGTTTAACTTTTGAGTTAAGTTATAAATAATGTAACAAAGGGTCCGTAATTTCATAAGGCTTATAAAATAAGTCATACTAAGTTTAATTACTAATAATATCATAACAAAATACAGGCTTTTGGTGTACGAGTTTATGAAGAATGGATCTTTGGACAAATGGTTATTTGTTCCGCATAAAACTCGAGAGAGGCTCTTAGAATGGCCAACTCGGTTTCAAATAGCGGTTGGTACTGCGCAAGGGATTGCATACTTTCACGAGCAATGTCGAAATAGGATAATACATTGTGATATAAAGCCGGAGAATATTCTCCTGGACGAAAACTTTTGCCCGAAAGTTTCGGATTTTGGCTTGGCCAAGCTGATGGGAAGGGAGCACTCGCAGGTTGTGACCATGGTTCGAGGAACAAGAGGTTACTTGGCTCCCGAGTGGATTAGCAATCGACCTGTGACTGTAAAAGCCGATGTCTATAGTTATGGAATGCTCTTATTGGAAATAGTCGGTGGTCGAAGAAATCTTGATATGAGTTTTGATATGGACAATTTCTTTTTTCCTGGATGGGCTTTTAAGGTACGTACATATTACATATAGTTTTGTACAATAGTCATATTTTATTTAAAGTTTTAATTATCAAAGATAACTAAGATACCAACCCCAAGGGGTGGCGAGGGCGTCAAGGGATTTGGATTTCTAAAAAAATGTCCCAAGTTAAAATCCCGAGATGATTATTCAGGTTTATTAATAAATTAGGTCAGCGTTACTAGTTACGCTTTTATTTCTTTTCATGATAGCTAAATACTATCATTATTTTTATAGGAAATGAGAAATGGGGACGCAATGAAGGTAGTAGATAGGCGGCTAGAAGGGGCGGTGGATGAAGACGAGCTTCTAAGAGCGTTAAAAGTTGGGTTTTGGTGCATACAAGATGAGGTGAACATGCGACCTTCAATGAGTGAGGTAGTGATGATGTTGGAAGGTTCGGTAGAGGTGAACGATCCACCAATGCCCCAATCAGTGCTAGAGCTTATCGAGGAAGGGTTAGACCATGTTTACAAAGCAATGAAGCGAGAATTTAATCAGTTTAGCTCTTTTACTATTACTAATATGACAAGTCATCAATCGTCTCTTGCAACATGTAGTTACTCTACTATGTCACCTAGGTGATGAAGTTCTAAATCCCGGATGAAATTCTAACTCTCGGATGAAATTCTATTTTTCTTTTCTTCAATTTTGAATGTAAAATTGTAGCAAGATGTAATCTAAAAAATCACATTTATTTGATTTAATTACATCTTTATTTGCATTATACTATACATCTAGCTTTATTAAGCGTATCACATGTATTATGTGTTGTTTAAATTCCGCGGTTAGGATCCAAGTCGGGATCCAATCCGACCCGAGTGCCTAAGTGGATAACTATTGACATTATTCAAAGTGGTATTAGGAATATTTAAATTTAAAATATCTAGATAAGATATGTATTAGATTAGTATGAATTGTAATCTAATACGAGTTCTAGTAGATTTATGAGACTTGGTTTCCAAGTTTCAATCTCTTATAAATACCAAACCATGTTTAAGGGTTTAGGTATCAAGAGAGTTATTGTATTGTGGTTTTGAGTTATTTTCTATAATATAATATAAATGAAGTTTACTTATAATTTGTGTATTGTGGTTTTGAGTTATTTTCTATAATATAAATACCAAACCATGTTTAAGGGTTTAGGTATCAGAGCCGGTTCAAGAACAAGATCATACAAAGCATCCAACGCAAGACCATTCATCGGCTAAGGAAGATCTCGATCAACAACCAAGATCAAGGGTTGTTGTCGAGAAGGATCAGGGTCGAGAAGAAGATTTTGCCATCCGAATTCCTTGTCGAACAGAGTAGGAGATCGACTAACTCTTCGATCTACAACATCAAAGAAAGTCACCACGTTAACGTGCAAAAGGCGTAAGAGAGGTATGACTCAACCAGAAGCATCGACCATGAAGGGAAAGAAACCGGACCCTCCTCCGTCTAATGCCCCATGTTGAGCTCAACCAACTACACCTTGTGGGCTATGAGAATGAAGATTGTGTTACGAGTCCATAAGGTGTGGGAAGCAATAGACCCGGGAACCAACGTAGCAGACAAGAATGACTTGGCAATCACTCTATTGTTTCAATCCATACCCGAGACCTTGATAATGCAAGTTGGCAGTCAAGATACGGCAAAGACCATATGGGATGCAATCAAAACCCGACACCTCGGGGCTGATCGGGTCCGGGAAGCACGTTTGCAAACTTTAGCGCTAGAGCTCGATAACCTAAAGATGAGTGAGTCCAAGACGATTGATGAACTCGTCGGTTAGTTATCGAGCCTAACATCTAAATCCGCGGCTCTTGGAGAAACGATTGATGAAAAAAAACTTGTGAAAAAGTTTTTAAAGACCCTCCCAAGAAATAAGTATATTCAAATTGTGGTCTCACTCAAACAAGTACTTGATCTAAATAAAACCGGATTCTAGGAAGTCATTGGTAGACTTAAAGCTTATGAAGAAAGGATACGAGAGGAATAACTATCCAATGGTATTCAAACGAAACTCATGTTCTCAAGTGGGGAAGCAACAAGTGGCTCTCGAGCCCAATATTTAAGGGGCCAAGGCCACTCGAACCGAGGAAGGGGGCGAGGAAGAAACATGGGACAAGACCGAGGTACTAGTGATCAAGGCACTCAAAACCGAAACAAAGACAAGTAAAAGAAAGACCGCTCCAAGATCTTATGCTACCGTTGTGATATACTAGGGCACTTCACCTCTAGTTGTCCCGAAAGAATTCAAAAACTTCAAGAAGCAAATAAAACTGAGGCTCAAGAAACCGGGGTTGCTGTGTTCATGCATGAGGAAGTGTTATTGAATGAAGAAAACCTATCCCTAAAGAAGTACGAACCAAAGCCAATTGGCCATGACGTTTGGTACTTGGATAGCGGGGCGAGCAACCACATGACAAGTAATCGGATATTCTTTACTGAAGTAAATCATAAGATTACGAGGAAGGTAAAATTTGGGGATGGGATGTTTATCGATATAAAAGGAAAAGGTTCAATATTGTTTGAAGGAAAAAATGGTGAACAACAATTACTTATCGATGTTTATTATATACCCGGGCTAAAAAGTAATATATTTAGTCTCGGTCAAGCAATCGAGACGGGTTGTGACGTTCGAATGAATAACCAATTACTAACCATGCATGATGAAAATGATAAACTCTTAATGAAAGTAATGAGAACCCAAAATCGTCTTTATAAGATAAAGATGAAAATTGGTACTCCAAAATGTTTGCAAACCAAAATCGAAGATGAAGTTTGGAGATGGCATGCACGCCTCGGCCATATAAGTTTTGAGACCATGCATCTCATGGCCAAGAAAGAGCTCGTAAGAGGCTTACCACATTTAGAACACAAGAACCAAGTTTGTGAATCGTGCCTAGTCGGAAAGCAAGCAAGGTTCTCGTTTCCAAACACCACAACATACAAAGCGACCCAATCTCTAGACCTCATCCATGGCGATTTGTGTGGACAATCACTCCACCTACGATCGCAGGTAACGAATATATATTTGTTTTAATAGACGATTTTTCACGATATATGTGGACGTTTGTTTTGAAGGAAAAAGGTTAAGCATTTGAACACTTCAAAACATTCAAGACGTTGGTGGAGAAGGAGTTCGGGACAACGATAAAAACACTTCAAACGGATAGAGGTGGAAAATTTACCTCACTAAACTTTCATTGGTATTGTGACGAAACAGGAATCAAAAGGCACCTAACTGCTCCATACACGCCATATCAAAATGGTGTGGTAGAAAGAAGAAACCAAACTTTAATGGAGATGACTAGAAGTATCTTAAAGTCCATGCAAGTTCCTAATTATTTGTGGGGTAAGGAAAACCAAACTCCATACGAGATGATCTACAAAAGAAAACCAAAATTTGATCATGTGAAGGTGTTTGGGTGTATAGCCTATGCCAAGGTGGAACCTGTTAATCAAAAAAATTGGATGACCGTTCGAGAGCTCTAGTTCATCTTGGGTGTGAACCGGACTCAAAGGCCTACCGACTTTATAACCCTATCAACCGAAAAATTATAATAAGTCGTGATGTTGTTTTTATTGAAAACAAACCATGGGATTGGAAGGTGACAAAAGAATCAAGTAACCAATAATCGGGTATGTTCACATTTGTATGGGATGAAAACCACTCTGTTGGGCTTGATCACGAAGAAAACGAAGATGTGAGTAGCCACGAAACCAAAGGCAACCAACAAAATAGTTCCATAAGTTCACCAGAAATGGTGCAGCAGCCCACTGACAAAATTAAGGCTACTGGACCAGCCATAGAGCAACTATTTCATCAGTTGGAGGTTCAAATATGGATGGAGCCCGATCCAGCCCACCGTCGAGAATAATACAAGCCTAAGAAGGACCTCTCGGGTTTCTGTTTTACCTAAACGACTTCAAACAGATTATGTTTTATTGACTAACGATGATTATGTGTAGCTTTTACATGCCTCATGTGACGAACCAACTTCATATCAAGAAGCAAAAACTAAAAAGGAATGGGTTCAAGCTATGAATGCCGAGCTAGAGTCAATAAATAAAAATAACACGTGGAGTCTAGTCGAACTTCCTCACGGAGTAAAACCCATTGGTCTAAAGTGGTTGTTCAAGATCAAGAAAAATGCCGACGGGACAATAAACAAGTACAAGGCCCCGTTGGTTGCAAAGGGTTATGTGCAACAACTCGGGATAGATTTCGAAGAAGTCTTTGCCCCTGTAGCTCGGATAGAGATGATTCGATTGTTGATAGCTCTAGCCGCCACAAACAAGTGGGAACTTCACCACTTGGATGTAAAGACCACATTTTTACATGGAGATTTGAAAGAAACCGTCTATGTTAATCAACCGGTTGGGTTTGGAAAAAAAGGAGAAGAATCGAAGGTTTACAAGCTTGTTAATGTGTTATACGGGTTGCGCCAAACCCCTCGAGCTTGGAATACAAAGTTAGAAAATATTCTAAGGGAGTTGAAGTTTACAAGATGTTCCAAGAAACAAGTCGCGTACCAAAAAACAGGAGGAACACACCTACTTATTCTTGTTGTTTATGTTGACGACTTGTTTGTCACGGGAACAAGTTCATCTATAATCAATGAATTCAAGAAAGCAATGTCCTTTAATTTTGAGATGTCGGATCTCGAAATACTAACTTATTATCTCGTAATTGAAGTAAAACAAATGTAAGATAGGGGTGATAGTTACCCAATAAAGCTATGCTCAACGCATTCTAAAGGAGGCGGGCATGAATGAAGCAAATCTGGCTCAAGTGCCAATGGAGCCCGGGTTAAAACTCTCAAAAGCCGAGAAAGAAGATGAGATAGATGCTACAGAATATCGATAATTGATAGGTTGTCTATGATATCTCCTACATACGAGACCGGACTTGACTTATTCTGTGGGTGTCCTTAGTCGCTACATGCAAAGTATGTGTGAGTCACACGGGAAGGCAATAAAACATCTTCTAAGATACTTATGTGTAACAACGAGCCTTGGAATAAAGTATGGTGGAAAAGGTTCGACAAAGATCATCGGCTATAGTGATAGTAGTCACAATGTAGATGAAGATGATGGAAATAGTACTACCGGTCACATCTTTTATTATGGTAAATCACCTATTACTTGGTGTTCACAAAGGCAAACTACAGTGGCATTATCTTCATGCGAGGCTGAATTCATGGTTGCCACCGCAACATCGTGCCAAGCAATTTGGCTTAGAGACTTGCTTGCGGAAGTAACGGGGTGGAAAGAAGAAAAGGTGGTAATTCATGTAGACAATAAATCCGCTATTGCATTGACAAATAATTCCGTGTTTCACGGTAGAAGCAAGCATATACACACAAGATATCACTTCATGGAGTGCGTTGAGAACGAGCAAATTGAAGTCGAGTATATATCCGGAGATGAGCAACTGGCGGACATACTTACAAAACCGTTGGCCAAGATGAAATTTAAAGAAATGAGGACAAAGATCGAGGTTGAAGACCTCCATAGCTCCAACTTGGAATTAGGGGGGTGAATGTTGTTTTAATTCTGCGGTTAGGATCCAAGTCGGGATCCAATCCGACCCGAGTGCCTTAGTGGATAACTATTGACATTATTCAAAGTGGTATTAGGGATATTTTTAATTTAAATCTAGATTAGATATGTATTAGATTAGTATGAATTGTAATCTAATACGAGTTCTAGTAGGTTTATAAGACTTGATTCCCAAGTTTCAATCTCTTATAAATACCAAACCATGTTTAAGGTTTTAGGTATCAAGAGAGTTATTTTATTGTGATTTTGAGTTATTTTCCATAATATAATAAAACTGAGTTAACTTATAATTTATGTGATTGATTTTTGGACTTGATTATGAGCCTGTTTTGTTCAATAAATGTGAATTAAAGTCTATACATAAAGAAAATCAATGATGAGAAACTTATAAAAATAGGTTTTAAATCTTAATTGTTTACTTTTACGTTAAAAAATAATTTAAAATTCAAACCAACAGAAGGATGTCACATAGAGGTATTGGTTACCTCACATGAGGTATACGACTCCTCACGTGAGAGCAAGGTTAAGGGCATAATTCGTTACACTATATATTCTACTAACCCGAATAACGTAAGTGTTGCAAGTTCCAATCTAGGGTGTTGGATCTGGCTGAAGTTAAATGTCAGTTGTACATTCAGGGTCGTCGATTTTAAAAACAAATGAATAATAGACGATTTTAAAAACAAATGAATGATAGAGACCGTTCGTGTAATTAATTAGTTGGGGACCAAATACGTAATAAAATACGTAATACTGGTAAATAATCGGGGTTTAGTTTATTTATGAGAAATCATCGGGGTTGATGTTGGACGAAAAAAGGTAGTGGACTTGTGGGGAGATGGTTTTCCGCTGCGTAAACTATAAAGGCTAACCCTCAAATTTTGAATAAACCGGATTTATTTTTAATCTAAGAGTGCTTTTAATGGGGTTCATCAAATATACCAACAGCCTGTGAGTCCTTTTTCTTCATTTCTGTTTTTTAATCCTTATTTATGCTTAATTTTATCATCCCGCTCATCTCCAATTGATCCCTTCATTTCTATTTTAAGTTGCAACTCAGTTTCTGAATCTGTAGCTACTATAATATGCATCATTTTTTAGTAATAAAAAAAACAACATAGAATTTATAACTGTTTTATTGATTTGCACCATGCTCATAGACATGTCTGTTACAAAAACCGTCCATGTGATGGTCGTATCCCAAAGATACAAACTTATTCTTCGGCTATATAAACATAATATAGTAAGCAAGTATATGAAGCCTACAAATTAGTATGTGACTTGAGCATGCATCTAGGTAGTTAATTAATACTGCCTTTGATGGCGTTACTGTATCCATTCTGCTGATCAAAATAGCTGTTCCACAGCATGACCCCGCCATAGTTGGGAGAAGTCTTGATTGATGGAAGAACCTGAGACGTAAGAACATCGGGCGGAATATATCCGCTGCTGGCGGCTGCAGTAGCAGCCGGCACCCCCAGGAAAAGCTTATTGATATTCAAGCGACTCCACTCGTTCCATCTAGGTAATAAAGCATCAGCAACATTCCCCCCGTACTGGCATTGGGGATTGTTGTAGAACTGCACCCAGACGTAATCGAATAAGCCGGCTGTAATTGCGGGGTACAGCTGGTTGGGCACACCGTTGACGGGGAAAGGGCACTGCGGGGCTGCAGATAAGTAGACTTTTTTCTGGGAATTGTAGGCAGCCAGTGCTCTGGCGAGGTCTGCCCAGAACTGGTTGGAGCCGGCCTCGATATCAAAATCGATTCCATCCAAAACAGCGTCCCCTAAGGGGCGGGTGGCAGACTTGTTGTGCATCCTGAGCCGAGGATATTATAGAGAGTAGCTCTCCCTCTCTCAGTCTCACCTCCTAAGGAAAGAAACACCTTCACCCCTTGGTTCTGGCATGCTTGTATTTGGGGGCTACGAAGGTGGTCAAGAAGGCTATGTTTACCAACTGGTAGTTTCCGGAGGCGCATGCGGCTTCAAGAGTCCCTTCATCGGCTTCTAGGGCTTTCAGGAAAGAGGAAACAGCGATGAAAAGGAGAAAACGAATGCCGGCTTACCGGAGGCCATGAGTACTGTGTTTGTGTTTGTGTTCGTGTTCGTGTTTGTGTTCGTGTTCGAGATATATCCCCGAATGAGAATGGAGATGGGATATTTATAGGTGTGTGGACTGGAGTCTACAAGTAAAGTTGCGATATTTATAGGTGTGTGGACTGGAGTCTACAAATTTTTGGCTGCTACTTAGTATCGGCAATAGGTTTGGCGGGTAAATATGGATGGAGTCAAGTCTTTCGAAAAGTCCATGCTTAATCTCTTCTCATTATTATTGGTAGAAATTTCAAACACACCCTCCATCACGTTGTCTTAGAAATTAAATGTCTTCTTTTCTATTAACTTATTCATCATCTACAAAAATAATGTATTGTATTAGGCAGGCATTTTAGATGTGTATTGTTTTTATTGGTCCAGGCTGACTATTTGTTAAGCTTATTAATATATATATATATATATATATATATATATATATATGACGAAAGCAAATCTAAGTTTCTTGAAGTAGTACAAATAATAAGTTTAATGTAAAATATCAGTTATATTATTCTCGCAATGTATATTTCTTATTAAATATGATGCTCCATCTCATTCTTTAGAGAATATGATTTTGAATTAAGTTGTTACACATCAGCCCGTGTCAAGGTTAATGTGTTTTTATGCATTTAAGTTATTTTGAATAGCGGTGTGTATTATTGGTAACTAGCAAGGTGTTAGGCAATATGGCACATTATCTCATGGAGACGCCAAAAACACCACAATAAGAACACAAACTGCTATACATATCTAAACCGAGCTCCTGCTGTTCCTTCTGGTCCTAGTTTTAGCCGTGAGTGGTTCTTCATCCAAGAGAAAAATAGCACCTTGATATCATCTAAAATATTTACGATTTCCATTAATACAATTTAGTAATTTTTTTGTAAATAACTTAGGGGTTGTTTGATAAAACTGACTCAGTAAGATCTGACTAAGTCAGAAGCTGATCCATTCAGAAGTTCTGACTGAGTCTACATCTGACTGAAACTTAACTGTTTGATTCAGTATATGACTGTCTCTGCTGAATGATAAAAATAACCATTGTGTACACCATCTCTAACACTTGTTAAGTTTCTCTGCTAGTTGAGTGTGAAATAACAAATATGCCCTTAATAATAATAATAATAATAATAATAATAATAATAATAATAATAATAATAATAATAATAATATAATGATAATAATAATATACTAAAAACATATTAAAAGACCAACCCACCCATCCCATCCCCATCCCCATCTTCTTCTACACAACTCAGCCATCTCCATCCTCATCATCTTCTACAGGAACGACAGGCGATGGAGGGAGGGCAGAAGCGGCGGAGGAAGGAAGGGCAAGAACGGCGGGGAGCAACAGAGGGAGGGAAGGAGCGGCCGAGGGAGGGAAGGAGTGGCGGGGACGACATCGAACTTGTGGCTTCGAGGGCTTGCGGCGGGGACGACATGGAACTTGTGGCTTCGAGGGAAGGAGCGGCGGGAACGACAACGTATTCAACCATCTCTCACTTCGAAGGCTTCGACGCTGACGATGACATCGAACTCTACGACGACAACCTCCTCCTTCGATCACCCCTCTCCTCTGTCCCCCGTCGTGTTCCGTGGTCGTGCAGGGGGATCGCCGTGGGTGGTCGTGCTGGCTGCCAAGGGGTGGCTGTCGATGGTCGCACAGGATGGTAGGGTGGACTCGGTCAACCTTTTTAATTTTCAGGTCTGGGTCAGCCATCTTGAACCCGATCAGCTGAAACAAAACGCATATCAAACGGGCTGACCCGCTGACCGAGTCAGCCAGTCAGCCGGGTTAACCCGGTCAGCCGATATCAAACAGCCCCTAAGGGGCTAAGAAAACAATATTTTAAAGACAGTTTTTCTACTAATATTATATTTTATATCTCGAATTAGTTTTAATGATGCATTATTATATTCTCTAATTCTTTGCTAACAAATGTGGTTTCCTATTAACTCAATACAATTAAGTATTTTAAAGGCAGTTTTTATGTCGATATTATATTCATGTCATATTAATTATAATGATGCTTATCTATATTCTATAATTCTTCGCTAACAAATGTGGTTTCACTATTAACTAAATTACGATAAGTTAAATAAAAATCTGAAACATGAAAGTGCGTTAAGTTAAACGGATAAGATAAATTACCTAGTTTAATAATCTTATCATAAAGATTAAAAGAAAGCATACGTTCGAAGCTCTTTTAAAATATGATCATTAAACCGTCAATTTATTTTTATTTGTATGATGGTTTGTGACACGTCTCTTAGATTCTATTCATAAATTACAGAATTAGCTTACTTTTAAATTTGATGAATTTTCAACAAGAGGCTACGATGGTTCATATTTAACTGATTCTCAACGTTACTTGAATGAATTTATTTCACGAATAGAAAAGGCATATTCTATTATACATAGAATAGATGCAGATTAACCTGGAAGTCAAAACAAAAGGGGTTGCCTAACAATTCTTGACCAAAACCCAACTAATTTCCATATTCATAATTTAGTGTCACATGACTTGACTTTTAAATGACATATCGATAGCTACCCATCTCGTTTATTATGCTACAGTTAAGACTGGATTCAACGCAACCCATACGGCACACGGGTATGCCAATTGCCATGACAACAAAAAAGAATTTTAGCTAGCCACAAGGGTTGGGGAGTGGACATGACACATAATCGGCAAGGTTTGAGGGCACCCCTTGCCGTTAGGGAACACCGCCCCCACCTTTGCGATACCTAGGCAGAAGAGAAATGAGCAATATGTTTATGCTAGTGTGCTGATGTGACATTAATATGGAAGAGAAAATATGTTAGTATGTGAAATACCACGCCCCGCCTTAAAATAAACGGAGCAAATGAATTTAAGTTTCAAAAGTATAAATCAACAAATAAAAAAAATGATAAGTAGATTTGTGGTAAAAAAATAGGTAACATGAATCATGTTATCATGTCAAGACACAAGATGAAGCAAAAATAATAAAATGATTAAAAAAAACGATTCAATTGTTGTGTTGTCAGCTGCAAGAGAGGGAAAAATGAGATGATCCGAAATTAAGATAAAGAAATATAGCATGGTGACATGAATAAGTAGTTGCTCATTGATCCTAATAGAATTTTACATTTTCATGTTTTTTCCCTACAGAAGGATACGTAAATGAATATATACATCTCTCAAGTCTTATTCTCATATAACACAATCAAACCAAACGTAGTTAAATGGTGGACAGTAGATAGGGAATACTTGAATTGAACTTTAAAGTATTTCTGTAGATTGAGAGTGTGACCAGTATTCCTTCACAAGCTGTCCAAACAAGGAATCATCTCTTTTCATCAGCTTCATTGGTTCATCATACTCAACGATTCTTCCTGTTACAAGTTGGAAACTCTTACAGTTAGAAGCTGGAAAGCAGGAATATTGGAACAAGTCAAGATGTATAGATTGAAAGCTGACCATCACTCATGGTTAGAACCATGGTGCTGTCCATCACGGTTGGTATGCGGTGAGCCACTGTGATGACAGTGCAATCAGCAAACTCGGATCTGATGGCCTCTTGTAACATTGTGTCTGTAGCATTGTCTACAGACGCAGTTGCTTCATCCAGCACAAGAATCTTGCTTCGCCTTAACAATGCACGCCCCAAGCAAAACAACTGGCGTTGCCCCATGCTCCAGTTTGAACCATCTTCCACCACTGTACTTGCAAAATTCAAATATCACCCACCATACGATAACAAAGTAATTTGCAAACACTTTCTAATGTTTCACTTTGTGAATGCATTACCTATCGAATCCAGCCCGCCTGTTTTGTCCTGAACAGCCTCTCTAAGCTGACACTTCCCAAGAACCTTCAATAGCCGAAATCACATGAAAAATACAAATCAAATCTTACCAGGGAGTTTGCAAACTAAAATAGAATATAGTTAATTATAGACCCTCAAATGTACCTCCCATATATCCTCATCTGTATGTTTACATAAGGGGTCCAGATTGTATCTAACAGTGCCATTGAAGAGCGTAGGATCTTGAGGTATAACCCCAAATCGTGACCTTACGTCATGAAGTCCAATCATAGAAATGTCTATCCCATCAACAACAATTTTACCACCAGCAGGCTCCACCAATCGAAATAAAGCTCCAATGAGTGTAGTCTTTCCACTACCTGTCCTCCCAACAATACCAATCTTGTGTCCTCCTTGAAATGTACAAGAGACCCCACGGAGAACAAGAGGTGCATCGGGTCGGTACCTAATCTGCGTTTTCCAGATTTTTACTTTGTTTTAGTAAAGAGTGTAACTTTATGTTACAGGTGGCAATATGGTTGGGTTGGATGACATGTCAAAGTGGAGTTGGGTCAATACAGATAATTCTATCTATCTAGGCATGAGTTGATATGGGTCAGTTTAGGCACTAAAGATCACTTTGAATGGCTTTTGAACTATTTAACATATTTCCTCCCTTTCATTAATAGATAAATTTATGATTTTAAACATTAAATATGCATATAACCTAATCGACCCACTCATAACTCATAAGTAAATAGACCGAAATTGCAGCCTCTATTTTCATGTATTTAATTGCTAAAGGAACAAAAAAAAACTATGAAGGTTACCTGCAAATCTTGAATATCGACTTTCCCCGTGCTTGGCCAATTAGCAGGGGGGCGGTTCTCTTCAATCACTAAAGGAGCTTCACTCGGTAAATGCATGTACTGGTTGACCCTTTCGACTGAGATGATATAGTTAGCTAAAGTGCACTGGTTTTGAATTGACATAACAAGTGACATGTTTAAAGAAAGCCCATAAGACATAGCCATTCCAATAAAACCTGCAAAAAGAGAATTGGAGATAGAATTGAATAAGAATATGGCATAAAATGGCAGCATTTCACTACCATGTGTTTGTGTGTGTGAATTGAAATCATAGTAGTTAGTTCTCAGTGTTACTGTAAACATTATTGATGGTTTAAAATTTCTGCCTCGTGGTTTGATCGATTACAATAGTCAGATTCGAAGGGACATCCAAACACCCCCTATAAGAAAAGAGTGAAAAACAGAAACCTCACCAGAGCTGAAAGTTCCAGGAGGAAGCATCACCATGCAGAGTCCTGAAGCCGATAAGACGGTTGCACTGATAGTTTCTAGCCGTTGGATCAACCAATTATTTGCAGCAAAACTGTGCAAGTAAGGACTTGCATTTATGTCAACAACTTCAAGATTTTTGGCAAAGAATCGGTCTTCTTGTTGAAAAGCTCTTATTATCATGGATCCTGCCACTGATTCAGCCAGATGGTTTGCAACCAAAGATTTGGTTGTCCCGTTGATGCGCATCAGCATTTTTGCAGACGAGAAGTAGTAACTCTGTTCAATATCATCAACATTTGAAAATTGGTGAGAGACAGAGGGATAGGAGGCCACCCTTATTTTATAATACGTGTCATTTACATCAAATCCAGTGAAAGAAGTTCCATAAGTAAATTACCTGTAAACGAAGTGCCACATAGATTAGTGGTATAGAGACAAACAAGACTTGCCAGGTAACAAAGATTAGCACCCCCGTATTTGTATAGAAATTTGTTGTTGCAGCTACAGCAAATATGAAATTGAATGGAACATCTAGATCAATAATACTCAAATCCACTGAGACCTATAAAATAATATAAACCAAAACACATGTTAGCCCGCTACCTCCTTGGAAAAACAAAATATTAGAGATATGACTATAGTAACACTTACCCTGCTTAGCACCCTACCCAAAGGGGTTGAATCATAAAACGACATAGGCACACGAAACAGAGAGATTAAAAGCTGTGAGAATATAGATTTTGACGACTGTAGCCCCAATGCAACCGTGAAGAGTGATCTAACGAGCAGAAACACCATCGCTACAATCCCGATAACTAAATAAACCACGATTAATTTCAGAGAGCTGACATCATCATTATCCACATTTGCAGCCATCCATGAGTTTTGACACACATTACATGCCATAAAGACAACATGTGAAAATGCAGCAATGGAGAAGAATATGTATCCTTTGTTTTGATTTAAATATTGTATGTAAGGTCTAAGACCTGTGTCGCCTTCTTCCCTTTCTTCTTTTTTGATCAGTTGGTCGTTACCTGAATTTTCAGATATTTTATTTGTCCTACTATTTTTAATGTCTTTGATTGATGGTGTCTGCCTTGTGGAAGTAGTAACCTCTGCTAGTCGTTCGGAACCTGCAGTTTCTTTGTGTGCGTTCACTAAATCTTTGAATTTTTGGCTTGACCCCATTAGTTGATGGTAAGGTGCACCTGCTAGGATTTCCCCATCTGACATTAACTGTAAACACATCTAATGCGTTAAATACACGATAAAATGGTACACATAAGTTGCTTATAGTTTATGCAGTGAGCCAATGTCACTGATAAAAATGATCATATTTTGATTTATACATGCAACACTAGGTATATAAGCATGCTAGAATTCTTGCCAACTATCCAAGATTTCCAATCAATCACACAATCATAGTTGTGTATTCCAATATTATAGGCATCATATAAATTTTAAGTCTCTGATAAATGTATAGCTGGAACTTTATTAACAAAAATAACAACTTGAATTTTCTATTATCTGCTAGAACACATTCAACTTCCATCTCGTGTCAAATGAAAATTTAGTGTGTGTGCTTCTGGTGTCTTTCAACACAAAAATGGCAAAAACTTAGAAAGAGATAGAAAAGAACTATAAATTAAATAACCATTGAATGTTTTCAGGGTAACTCACCAGAACACAATCAAATGCAGGAAGGAAATCAACTTGGTGAGTTACAAGCAAAACCGTCTTCCTGGAAAGTGCTTCCATTACCAACTCCTACAAATTTCAAACATGTTTACCATTTAGACATAAAGCTATAAAAAAATGAATAAAAAGTTACTTATAAGTGGGTTGGTTTAGGTTATGTTTGGTAGAATCTAAGCTTAAAAGAAAACTGGTCAAACAGGTATAAAGTCTCCCACTATAAAGTTTTTCTTAAACCTCTTAAATCATTTTATTTAAGAAATAGTTAAAAAGAATACAACTATTTTTGTTATCAGATATGATGCACTAATTATTTTTGTAAGAATTAAAAAAGTTTCAGAAAGAAAAAAATGGGTTTTGCGTCAATCCAGCCCAAACCATTTTGACCTGAAACCGTTACCCAACCCACCCGACCTTCCCATTTTGCCACCTCTAAGTCTAATAGTATTCATTTTGTAAATTGATTTACACTAAATAAGCTCGAGGCAGTATGTGCATCCACAGCACTAAATGGATCATCCAACAAATAGATATCAGCATCTTGATATAAAGCACGAGCAAGTTGAATTCTTTGCTTTTGTCCGCCACTGAGATTAACTCCTCTTTCTCCTATTTCAGTAAGATCACCATATGGTAGCAGCTCAAGATCCTTTACCAAAGAACACTTCACGAGTGTTTCTTGGTATCTTTGATTATCCATTCCAGACCCAAACAAAATATTATCACGTATGGTTCCTGTTTGAATCCAAGCCGACTGAGAAACATATGCAACACTCCCATATACTCGAAGCTGAAAAAACCAAATAAAAAAATCTTGTTATGTTCTAGTTCAGGTAAACGAAAACCCGATAAGTGATTAACTATAAGAACTTGTCAACTTGTAATCCTTGATATGTTCTTAATAAAAAGATCTTGTTTTCTACAGTATCAGACTTTTTCCCACAGTATGCATTACAATACAGTACGAAAAAAAAATATTCATTTTCATTACATTAAAGAAAAACGGTTATGAATGTCCTGGCTGCCATGTATCTATGATTCGAGTCTAGACAGGGTGGTGCTGGATGCACAGCTAAAGAGTGGTGATGTGATACTTAATAATTGAAATAAGATAATCAAGTGTTATGAAAGGTATGTGTGTTTTGATGTGATTCTACAGCTGAAGTTGTAATAATCACTATTGATGGTGGAATTTTAAGGGTATATAGGTATAATTTACCTTTTAATAATCAGTATTGTTGTACCTAGTATTTAATTAATAGTTTGATCACTAAACACTCAAATAATCATAAAACCTTGAGTAAGCGAGAATAAATATGGCAAAAAGTATACTTACGGTTCCCTCGATTATCGGCACCTCTCCAAGAATTCCCGCCAAAAGCGTGGACTTGCCCGATCCCACCTCTCCACAGATAGCAATCTTTTGACCCAATCGAGCCCGCAAATTAATCTTTCGTAGGGTAGGCTTCACTTGATTCCTATCCCATGAAACACTAGCTGAATCAATAAAAATATTATAATCCAAACCTTCCTTGCTCGCCTTCTGCCTCACATGACCGCTCTCCAGCTCAGGTGCCTCGAGAAAATTTAAGATTCTAGAAAAAGCTACTTTCGCTTGAATAATTATCCCAATAACATCAGGGATAGTTCTTATAGGATCTTGAACCAAACGTAAAGTTGCAACAAATGTGAAAACATTGCTAGCATTTAATGGGATCCCAATGAAATAACAAGCCCCAAAAGTAGCAGTTGAGACCAAAAGAGGTGATGACCAGAAAAGAAAGCTATTATAAGCTCTTCGAAGCTGAACAGCTGATAACCATTTATGCTCAATTTCTCTTAATTTTTCAATGACACCCTTAAAATGAATTTCCCATGCATAAAGTTTCAAAACTTTCATATTCACAAGTGCCTCAGAGACTGCCTTAAGCCTTTCATCTTGTGCAACCATTAATTTTGACTGAAACTTGTGTTGTAGTTTAGCCAGTGGCATATTGCAAACAACTGACAATATTATGACTCCCAAAGCTGCAATTGTAGCCAGACCAACAGCTTGTATAAGAATCAAGAGTGCAAATAAAAGCTGGAGAACAGTTGTCCAGCTTTGATGTAACCAGTTCGGAAATTCTCCGATTCTGTAAGCATCCACAGTTGCATAATTCATAATCTCACCAGCTGAATGAGTAATTTTTGCAGCATTAGATAAATTCAGTTGTTTTTTATAAACTGCTGCTGTAAGTAATGATCTAACTCTTATACCAAGAAGCCTACACCTAAAATCCCATTGGCGTTGTGACAATGATTCCAATATTTTAAAAAAGAAAAGTGCTACAGCTAACACATACCCCTCACCATTAAAACTTTCATCACCCTCAGCTACCCTTATGAAAGCTTTGAGAAAAAGAGGGCCTGCAGAAACTGTAATTATTTTTATCAATGCAAAGAATCCAGATATTAGAAGCTCTCTTAAATTGCACATCACTATTGTCCTCAAAATTGATGGATGCGAATGTTTCTGTTTATTAACCCGGTCCACAAAATTCAGATAGCATGATTCTGCTCTATCTTCAATGCACAGTTTGGGCATATCTTTTTCTTCAAGGGTTTTCTCACTACCCATTTTCATCAACGGATTTAACCACCAAAAGGACATTACATTGAGAAATCCCGCTTTCGCAAGAGGGGTAAGATTGTCGTTATAATCTACTTTGATGACCTTCGTCTCACCGTTTAGAGGGGTATAAAGGCTGTTCTCATCAGTTTCTTCATAGTTGTAGCCTTTATATGTGCATGACAATAACAATGCTGCTCCTAGGAAGGATGTTACATCCAGGGCTATCTTAGTTGACACCCTTTTGTTATCAATCCAAGATACTATTGATAGAAGGGCAAAAATACCATAAAGTAGAAAGGCAGCTATTGATAGAAGCCGAAGGGGCATTTTTGGAAAACGTTTTCCTAAAAGACTCACTATTAGTGAGACGGTTAACCATGCTAATCCATGGAACAGGAAAAGTATCCATTGATGCAAAGGAAGAACAGTTTGTGTTGTGCTTATAGTGGCCTTCAATGTCCAAATACCCAAGAATAAGTACAGAGTTCCCAGTAAACCATTAAAGATTGCGGAAACTAACTGCAGAGCTGATTTTCTTTGAAAGAAAGATGATCTTCCAGTGGATTTCAAGGGTGACTTGTAAAACATGTTAAGCAGTAACATTACCAGGAGCACTAAATCGAAACAAATGATCAGAAAATGATTCATACACGAATATGGATTTGTGATGAAAATCAAATCTGAATCACAATTCTTGTCAGCGCTGTCTGAACAACCGCAAAATGATCTCCACAGATTAGCCATCTTCACTACCCTCTTTGCCTTCCCACCACTGAAAATGTCAAATACAGAAAGATATGCGTAAATCAACATGCATTATTAGTAAGCAACAAGACAACACTAGAACGTTGTAACAAAAGTAAATGTTGTAAAACCAATCAAAGAAAAAACAATATTGAAGAAAAGATTCACCAATGGAATGATTCAACTAAATGTTGTAAAACCAATCAAAGAAAAAACAATATGAGATATGAATATTGATTCTCTATTCTAAACAGCAACTGATCCTTATATACACGAATCAGGCCTAACAACCTTTAACAAACTATTTACAATTTACCCCCTTTATGTTTAGCAAACATATCTTCCGAAGGTAAATTTCACTTCCGAACTTAAAGACACTTCCGAAGAATAAACACGACTTCTTCCGAAGCCAACACTCTTCTTCCGAAGTTAACATGATCTCTTCCGAAGCATCATTACACTTCTATGATCAACTCTAACTTTCCACAGTAAATGGTGGATTGAAAGAAATAAAAAATAGTTAACCAATCATAGATAGAACTTCTCTAACAAATATATGAAAAAATAGTTAACTGGTTAAAAACAATGTAGTTGGAGCAAACTTAACTACAACAATTTGTATCATTCTATCGTTCAATGTCACGTGGAAGCTATTATGAAGCAAACCGGAACACCTCAAGAACAAATAGTTATTTGATCAGAGATTGAAGTTTATACAACAACAGAAAAACAAACACTAAATGGAAGAATTACAGTTTCACATAGCTGGTTTTGGAATAACAATGAGAATGACTGCAAGAAGAGCATACCTCAATTCTGGCAAAGGGGTAGCAACAACACCCCAGTTTCCTTTTGATTTCTTCTTTGTTTCTTTTTACCACAAATCTTCCCTGAAAACAAAACCCACAAAAATAACAAATCAAACTTAAACTTTTCCTCTATAATATTAAACAATAATGCTATTTGTCTATATCAGTGTTCAGTGCTCAGATGAAGAAAAGGCATGACCAAAAGCGGCATGATTGCGCCAAAAAGATAATATAATTAGGAAATCTCACATCAATAATAGTATAAACAAACCAATGTCCCAAATTATTTTAATTTTATTTACTAGAAAACAAAAGGTAAATAAATATACAAACAACAGTAGACAGATCTTGCAGAAGTCGTCAATCGCGATCCAACGATTCAAGTTCACCACCCACACCCATTTTACCACAAGGAATAATAATAAATTACATTTGGTAAAAGTGATTCGAGTGATATATGAACAGCATAATCGATATCGTTGGTTTTGTTTTAATTTTACAAATAGAAGAACACCCTTTGGATTTGGAACTTAGAAGATGAAGAAGAAGTCCATGCTTACAAATTACACGTGCGGAACCAGAAAGCGGATGGTATTGTAAGAGTCGAAAATCCGCTCTTCAATTCCTCGACGGAAAATGCATATATGCGTAGGTCTTTCTTTTAAAGCATATGCAGAATCTATGTATGGCAATGGCATATATAATTATTATTATTATTATTATTATTATTATTATTATTATTATTATTATTATTATTATTATTATTATTGTTATTATTCTTGTTATTATTCTTGTTATTATTCTTGTTATTATTCTTGTTATTATTGTTGTTGTTGTTGTTATTATTGTTATTATTGTTATTATTGTTATTATTGTTATTATTGTTATTATTGTTATTATAGTTATTGTTGTTATTGTTGTTATTGTTGTTATTGTTGTTATTGTTGTTATTGTTGTTATTGTTGTTATTGTTGTTATTGTTGTTATTGTTGTTATTGTTGTTATTGTTGTTATTGTTGTTATTGTTGTTATTGTTGTTATT
>BJCM01267756.1:0-25113 GCA_018326385.1 Flaveria bidentis
ATTCAACTGGTCTTATAAGACACCCCATTTCTACATGGTTAGAGGTGTTACACCTTTGTGAACAAAATTTACTTTGTGTTATACACCCTAACTACAAAGCTCAAGAGCAAACAAGCGTACAAATAAAACTATGCTAACGGTTATAGGTTCTAATGAAATATCATAAGTTGACAGAAAATTAACATTATTGTCACTAATGGAACCCCTAAATTTCAGCAAACTAAAAATTGAGGCCTGCCTTTCTAACCAAATGACCAACTGCCTCTTACATATTTTGAGATGTGCCTAACTATGAAAATCACTTGGATAAGCAATTCAACTGGTCTTATAAGACACCCCATTTCTACATGGTTAGAGGTGTTACACCTTTGTGAACAAAATTTACTTTGTGTTATACACCCTAACTACAAAGCTCAAGAGCAAACAAGCGTACAAATAAAACTATGCTAACGGTTATAGGTTCTAATGAAATATCATAAGTTGACAGAAAATTAACATTATTGTCACTAATGGAACCCCTAAATTTCAGCAAACTAAAAATTGAGGCCTGCCTTTCTAACCAAATGACCAACTGCCTCTTACATATTTTGAGATGTGCCTAACTATGAAAATCACTTGGATAAGCAATTCAACTGGTCTTATAAGACACCCCATTTCTACATGGTTAGAGGTGTTACACCTTTGTGAACAAAATTTACTTTGTGTTATACACCCTAACTACAAAGCTCAAGAGCAAACAAGCGTACAAATAAAACTATGCTAACGGTTATAGGTTCTAATGAAATATCATAAGTTGACAGAAAATTAACATTATTGTCACTAATGGAACCCCTAAATTTCAGCAAACTAAAAATTGAGGCCTGCCTTTCTAACCAAATGACCAACTGCCTCTTACATATTTTGAGATGTGCCTAACTATGAAAATCACTTGGATAAGCAATTCTACTGTTTGAATTTCTTGCATGTTTATCTAGATAGCAAATTATCTTCCTGTGGATGAAGATCTAGATTACCCTGCAAAATTGGAACAATCAGCTGAGACATCTGATCCTAGTTCTGTAAGTTCTTAAATCACATTCTTGATAAGTTTTGTATACTATATTTTCTTGTTTCACTGGTTAATATACTTTTTTCTACCATTAGTTCTTGATAAAGGATCCTAGACTCCTACCCTTGTTTATGATTTCCCTATTTTGTTCCACTTTCATTTTAATGCAATTAAGTTTCGTGCATATGACATAAACTGCAACTTGTAAGTTATGCCATAATTATTAACAAGGTTTTTGCTGCTCACGCAATGCCGCTAGATTAAGGTGTTACCAGATCTAGCACACATAACTGTAGTAAATATCCTGGAGAAAGTTTTGTGAGCTAACTCTCATAGTTTTACCTATTTAGGGGCCTAGTCAAGAAAAACAATAGACATTTCACCTTGCATGATTAGATTGCAGAAAAAAGGTCTGGTCCACCTTTTTGGTTATACCAATTTAGATGGCCAGAGAAGAAAAAATAAAGGTTAAATTTTATATAAATATAGAATGGATTGATATTTCAAACCCATATAATTTTTGTTATATTTTAAGTTTCTGAAAAAGAAATATTAAATACTTTTCATTACCAAAAATAAGGAATTGAAAAGAAATGGAAGTCAAAAAAAATATATATATAAATAATGTTACCAAATTATTTTACCTTTTTATTTACCAAAGAATCAAGGAATTGAAAAAGATAAGGAAAAAAAGTCATTTAAACATGTGACCTACACCTTTCTAACTAGAAGCCTTACCACCCCACCACACCATCTTGTTTCATAGAACGTTTTGCAATTTATATTATTAAGTTAAAGGTATTTCAAATGTTTGTTATAAGTTGATATAAAGATTATATTCGCAGCTAGATCAAAGTTCAGATGTTTTCAAGACTTGGTACCCTCCACTCGAGAAAACTGTATCATGTCTTTCCAAATTATACAACTGTCTGGAACAAGCAGTTTTTACTGGCTTAGCACAGGTATTAGCAACCTCCTAAACTTCTCATGATTTTGATTTTCTACATCTCACAGATTCTCATGTTAGATTAATTTTAAATGTGTAATCACAATTATTTTCTTCTTCATTCTTCAGGAGGCAGTTGAGTTTTGTTCTTTATCCATCCAAGTAAGTGTACTGAGTTGCTCTAGCTTTGCATGTTAATACCTAGATGTGGCAAATGAGTGGGTTAGGTAACTGGTCAAAACATGTAATTTTGCATGGGTCGAGTTGAGTCAACTTGACCGACAATAAAAAAAAGTATGGTTATAAAATAAATTAGTTCAGGTACTTCTATGCATTAAAATAAACTTTGGGCGACCATGGACCCTCTGAATTGTTTTCTTTTAGGTTTTTTTTTTCCTTTCTAATTTTATCTATTTGACATGATATTGAATAGGCATCTATATTACCCAATTGTATGTTATCGTAATTTAAGTTATATCATTGTTTGCTACCACTATGTGTCCCCACTTTCCATGCTTTATTCTTGTAAGCTATTCCAGTATGTGGTATTTGAATCTCTATATGTTCAAAAATAAAATAAATTATTAGGGAAAATTTCTTTTTTGGAGCTGGGGGTCTGCCTCTCTATCCTTGGGGATAAATGTAAGGTTTGCCCTCAACCCATCCCTCCCAAGACCCTACCCATAGCTTTGCTATAGTGTGGGATTTACTAGGTATGTTTGTTTGACATGTTAGTGAATAAGATGTGTTGAATATAGTCACAAAAATTATATTTTATAGCAATCCAAATTTTTGAATAATCTATGCATGTAAAAAAAAACTTCAGACGACTTTTGATCCTTTGACTCAATTCCTTCAGGCTCTTTCTTCTCTTTTTTCCTTTTTAACCTATAGAGATAAACCATAACATGAATCGACCAATTCGTAAGTAAATAGGTTGAAAGTGTCACATCTGGTAATAGCCAATTGTTAAATATTTTATATTTACATTAAGTCTATATTTTAACTGGAAACTAATGTCTTCCACTCTGTGAACTCCAGGGGCCACATCTACTGGTAGTTTAAAGTGTATTTTATCATTTTTGAGTGTTTCATATATTTATATACTGCAGAAAGCAAGCAAACTTGTTGCGAAAAGATCATCACAGATGGATGGACAACTCTTTCTTATTAAGCATCTTCTTATCTTAAGAGAACAGGTCTTCACCCACCACCCTTTTTCCATCATTAATGTTTTGGTTCTTGCCAATAAATTTTACGTATTCCCTTTTCCAGATTGCACCTTTTGACATCGAATTCTCAGTCACACACAAGGAACTGGATTTCTCCCACTTGTTGGTTAGTATTTTTTAGAATTTGCCCTTAATTTGGATTTAGTATTGTTTCTTTCGGATCTTCCATTATATGATTGTTTTTCATGAGAAGACTTTAGTTATATATTTTTGTTTCATGGGAAGATTTGAAGTAACAATAATCTCTTATTTCTTGAAATTAGGATTTACAATATTGCAAGGTTGCATATTGACCTGAATGCCTTTTACATCTCTTCTTGTTATGTTGTACATATGGTACAACAAACAAATCTAATGATTATTCTTGTTTATACGTGCCCAGGAGCATCTAAGACGGATTCTAAGAGGTCAAACCTCATTATTTGACTGGTCAAGATCAACATCTTTAGCAAGGACACTGTCACCTCGAGTTTTGGAAAGCCAAATTGATGCAAAGAAGGTATGCAATTGTCCGACAATATTGCTTCTAATTATAGGTTGCATTAATGTATATTCATTGTGAGATACAAGAGGCAAAAAGTATGAATCAGTTCTTTGATTAGCAAGCATTTCTACGTTCAGTTTTTTCTTTTTATCTTCAAGAAAAAGATCTAGAGAACTTTTAATCTGTATCTTGAAATCCGCGATCTCTTTAACATGTTGTAACTCATCCTTAGTTGACCGTGTCACCTTGATTTACTAATTTGTAAGTTGTGGGAAATGACTCCTTTGCATGCAGGAACTTGAGAAAAACCTTAAAGCCACATGTGAAGAGTTCATCATGTCAGTCACTAAATCAGTAGTAGATCCCATGCTATCTTTTGTTACAAAGGTTAATCTAGTTATCATCTTTTATGAATTAGAAGTTCCACTTTAGTTACTTTATTCAGGAAAAAAAAATGAATGAATGAACTTGAAAATTCATCTAAGTTCATTTTTCTCTTGAAGGTGACGGCTGTCAAAGTTGCATTGTCATCAGGCGGTCAAAACCAAAAGTTAGAGTCAGCTATGGGAAAACCACTCAAAGATCAAGCATTTGCTACACCAGATAAGGTTGCAGAAATTGTCCAAAAGGTATTCTTAAATCTTCAATTCTCAAGAAATAAAAATTAAAAACTGGTTCAAATCACAAACCGTTTTGGCTGGTTTGGCTGATCTGGCCTAGTGGCCGACCCAACCAATCCGGCTGGATTGTTTGCCTTTTCAGAAATCTAGTTAGCTGTGTGGCCCTTATATTTTGTCAAAAGTGACCAAACTGGACCGTGAACACCACTACTTATAATCTTATTATAATGTATTACATATTGTAGAATACCAAATCTAATGATACCAGACTATAAATATATTGGTGTCTTAATGTAAATATGTTAGGATCTCTACCCTAAAAACACAAAATTTTGTAACCCTATTCATTAACATTAATTTTTCGATCCAGTCAATTTCTAAACCTTTTTTTTTTTTTTTTTTTTTTTTGAAACCATTTTCTTTTAACAAAACTCTAATTTATTATAATGAATAATTAGTGCGTCAATAATTTTGAACAAGAATTTTATTTTTTCTATAATCATTCTGTACAGGTGAATGCAGCTATGCAGAATGAGTTGCCAAGAGTGATGGGAAAAATGAAGCTGTATCTACAAAATCCATCAACCCGCACAATACTTTTCAAACCAATCAAGTAAGATGTTTATTTAAATTATCTTGCATATCCAACTAAATGTCCATGAAAACATCTTAGAATATGCTTAAAGTTTGAGGTGGCAAATTGGGAGGGACGGACAAAACATGTAATTCTTTGATTTAGGTCGATCCAAGCCATGTCTTGTTGACCCAAAATACTTTTGTTCAAGTTTTTTTATATTCTTATATAAATAATAAGTGTGAAGGATATGATTAGAATAATTTTTTTATTTCAATAATAATCTAAATATATTTAAATTAAAAATGATATATAAGAGGTTGTATACCGTAAAAGGGCAAATTCTATAAATAGCAAAGAATGTCTTTGTATACTAAAGCTGGTTTTATATTTAAAGGGTTTTTTGCCCCTATTTGGTAATTATTTATGCATAATAATTAACATATTTATTCATTTTGATAACTTCAACTAGGTTGAGACACAAAAAGTATAGTTACCAAAATGGCCTTGCTATTTGGTGAAAATGAAACACTATGACTTATTTTCTCGACTCGTTTGACTAATTTGACTTGTTTCCTATTTAGCCAACTTTTTTCATTTATCTAATAAAAAATAAGCCAAATTGTTCCATTTCGTGCTCACAATGTTCTAAGGTTCCGAGTTTATATTTTAGATAATTCGATAAATAGTCATTGTTGAGTCAAACTTTGCAAAAAGCGAGTCAAATAGCGATATTTATTATTATTGTTGTTGATATTATTATTATATTTGGGTTGATGCAGAACAAATATCATAGAAGCATATGAACAAGTGTTATCACTGCTAAAAAAGGAGTACTCTGAGGAGGAAATAACCACCATTAATATGGTGTCTATACAGGAACTGGAATCACAGCTCAATAATCTCGTATAAAGTTTGATAAATGGAAATGTTTATGACAGATATACCAAACAATCCAGGCATGCGGAACTCATTAATTGTTTCTAGGGTTTTACTGGTTTCGTCTTAAACCTTCCTGCATAATCCTCCTTTTTTGTCTATGATCTGCTTACTAAGTTTTCTGCTTCCCTGTCATTGATTTGAAAATCGACTTATTTAGTTTCATATTATATCGACAGTTAAATGTATAGACGTGTTTGACAGTAGTTAAAGGTAGTTATTCATGTGGCTGAAAAATATAGAATACCATATAATCGATTATTGTGAGACTGTATTTGATTTTTTTTGCTGTTAAAAGCTACGGGATTCTTTATATTATATTTTAAAAAGTTAAAACTATAGTTGGGTATCCGCCTATTTGGCTCCAAGGAGATTCAAACAGGATAATGTCGATATTATTGCAGAAGATCGCTTGTGGTTTCTCCAAATCTTGATCTGTTATTAAATTTATTTGAATTTTTTTTTGTTACTTATGATCCTCCTTGGCGTTCCATTTCATCCTCTAGACTAACAACATTACGCTTTTGGGTAATTATATTTTAAACCCATAAAGGGGTGGTGACCATCAATCAAAGGTGTTATGTATCTTGGATTTGTTGTAATATCAGATGAGACTAAAATTAAAATCATCGGTTAGCCAAATGACTAGCAGCAAGGTGGGGATGAGAAAGAAACAGTTTGTTGTATGTGATAATGCGACATTAGATAGAACAATTTCTTATCAATACAAGTCTTTGATGAAAAAGACGAGTAACGGCTACTTAAGAATTACAAGCACCCTTTTTTAAATTGTGAAGGATGAGATGGTGACTGGGTTGATGATGACACTGGGGTAGTCAAGTGATGGGGGAAAAAATTCCCCTATGAGAATAAACCTCTTCTTTCCAAGTGTTGTTATTAAATTCAATAAAATATATCGAAAAGTAGGAGATGAAAGCCATGAATGTAATGTTTCGAGGAGTTGGGCAGAAGGAAGAGAGGCTCCTATGAGTGTACTCTTTACTAATCATGTAAGCATACAACAAAACAATTAGCGCAATAGGAAGCACCTCCTAGAAATTTGAAAATTGTGATCACAATCATCAAAATCCAAACTCGCATTTCAAGTAAAATTGAAGCTAATTGTTTCAACTGAAAGTTTGTGATGAAAACGTGCCTCTTCATATACTAAGCAAATGATATAAAGTTAATTGATTATGTTTTTTTCACAACGGACTCATAATTTCTATTGTTACCCACATGGTGCTTAATTGTCAAGAAGTTGTTTACAAAGTCAAATTCCCAATCAAAAGTTGAAAACACTGAATGGGCGTTGTTTAGGCTTTTGAAAAGCTTCATTTTGAGAATTGTTGTTTAACAGAGATGCACAAGAATTCTAAATAAGTCATTGATAATTTGAAATGAACAAATTAGTTTTAAAAAATACCGGTATTTAGAGGCGACTGGTTTCTACCCAAGGAACTTGGATCAAATTAAATATTACATTTTCACCAATAAAAGGAGATGATTACAAATAGGGCTGTTCACGAACTAAACCGAACTGAATGCAACTCCGCTCGAACTCGGCTCGGTTTCAAACCGAGCGGTTCGGTTCGTTTCGAATTTACAAATTCGAGCGCATTCTTCATGCTCGAACTCGGTTTAGTTTTAAACCGAGCGCTCGATTTCGCTCGGTTTTCTTTGGTTTCGTTTTATATTTAAAGCAAAACTAATAATTCATTCAAAATTTTTAACTTTTAAGTTATAATTGTAGTATTTCCACCAATCCTTGTGCAAATGTTCTTTAAGAACCAAATTATAAATAAAAAAATCTAACCTCAAGATATCGCAATTAGGAAGAACTGAATAATGTCGGGTTTCGAACAAGGTTGGACTTCGCACTTCGGAGGCGGATTGTCGAAGGTGGGATGCGCGATTAGACTATTGCAGGTTGGATTGCCGAAGGTCGGGGCGCATGTTAGAGTGCTAGAGGTCGGGGTTACATGGCCGAGTGCCGGAGGTCAGCACCTCGGCAGTCGGTAGGGAGGTGCGGGATACGGGGGACGGCTGGAAAGTGGTGATGGGTGGAATAGTGATAGGATTTTGAAATGTGAAGTGATGATTTAATTAGATAATTAAAACTTTACATTTAGGGTAGTTGATTTGTTGACTTGTTAATTAAAATAGTAGTAAATAACTAAATAGATTAACAAATATATAATAATATATAAAAATTAAACTAAAAAATAATTCAAGCGAAACCGAGCGAGCGAGGAGCATACCTTTGCTCGTGCTTGGTTCATTTCCAAACTGAACCGAGCCGCTCGGTTCGTTTACAACTGAGCCAAAATTCGAACGAGTAAAATTCCAAACTTTTTTCAAACGAGTTTAAACGAGTTTCAAACGTCAAACTATTCGAACAACCCTAATCGCAAATCTTGACATACATGCTCATTTGTTTTGGGCCCACTACCCTCATGAAAGTGAAAATAGAGAGACACTAATTCGTCTACTATAAATATACAAAGTAATAAGGTCATATTCATATTATTCTTTTTTTCTTCTCCGCCATATTTCTGTCCAAGAACTTAAACTTATTCTTACACTCGACTATGGTCAATGGGACCTTCCTATGGCTAGAGTCCTAACAGTTTATTATTTTGTATATTATGTTTCCTTTCTACCTTACAAAGATTGAATTCACCATTGTTGATTATTTGAGGAATCAAGGGATGCCTAATCTTGTGGTAATTGATCATGGGATGAGCATGTAAGGTTTCATAAGAAATTATAAGAAAGGCTGAAGCAATCAAAGTAATCAAAGTGCTAGCTGCATGCCTGCATTATGTATAAGGTAGAATTTGTTTTAGAAGTTTTACATTCATCATATTAAATATTTTAAGTGTAGAATATTCCTAAGCCAAATACCAAATCTTTCGAAGCCAAAAACCAAATCTTTCGAAGCCAAAGATGAAGTCTTCTGAAGCTTCAAAGACAAAGTCTCCAAAACCCATGAAGTGAAGACTGATTTCTTTCGAAAACATAAGAGAATATGATTTCCTTGTATGTACTTTTGCATAAAGCTGACCTACTTTTGGCTGCAACTCTATAGTCTCACCAACTTGCATAAGTTGGTGAAAAGGTCCATATTTTTGCAATTATACATTGAGGTCTGAAGTTTATAACTTTCTACTTTATTTACTTTTATCATTTTGTAATATATTAGGGCGTGAGCTATGACATGTCATAGTCACTAGTCAAAAGCTAATATGTCTTTTGACTTTACATTGATCTTGTTGTCGATCAATGTTTCCAGCTAGCTTTCAAAGTATAGCCGACTGTAGAGTGTAGTATAAAGTATCTCAGGTTTTGTATCTTATCTTAAGTATTGTAACACTTGTAAAAGAACTTGAGATTAATATACATCATTCTTGAAAACCATATCATATTATTCTTAAGTTATGTCTCCTTGTTTGCTTATGTTCTTTGCCTCTCTTACTCAAACCTAGTTACCTATTTGATCTGTTAAGTGTTTTAATACTCTCCTTATTATGATACTGATTGTATTGACCTCCCTTAACAAATCCTGCAGAGCATATTACACAAGATTTGTTAAACTTGTATCTCTTTAAGGACATTGTTGGTGATATGACTTCTTAGAAACACCAGATAAAAATTAAAGAGTTTTAAGGAAAAACATTAGATTTTGGTCTTTGTTAGCTCGTAGGTTGTCTTTAGTAATAAGTTTTAGCATTAGTTACTCTCTAGGTTTGCCTTTTGTGCGTTATGTGCCAATGTTACCTACTTTCTAGGTTGTCATTATTTGTGGGTATCAGTGTTAGCTTATTTCTAGGTTTGCATTTAGTTTTAACTAGTATATAGTCATGTGAGTTGCGATGGGGGCGTAAGACTAAGCTAAGTAGCACCTATGTTACCACTGTTAGCGACCATCAACACCGGAAAATCTTGTATAAGAAAAAAAACAAAACTAAATGAAAAGAATGTGTAAAAACGTTGAACCACACATGTAAAACGTAAAACATTATAAAATAATAACTAAGGGGCTGTTTGATTTCCCTTACTCAAACAGAAGGTGGTGACCGGGTAAGAGTTTGTTCCAAAACTGACCGGCTAAGGGAAAAAATAGACATGAGTTAGTGGTGTCAGACCGAATCAGACGCGAAAAAGTGATAATCAAACACACTAACCGACCAAAATATCTGACCGGATTAGTGGGTCAAACATTTTGACTAGGTAAGAGGAAAATAAACATAGATGATGAAAGTTGAAAGTTAAAAACTATAATTATTAAATCGTTAAATATATAGAAGTATTGGGGTTTAAAAAACAAAAATGGGTACAAAGGTAAAGTACATCTTATACACATATAAGTTAATTATTATGTAATATTTCAATTTTGCAATTTGAGTGTACGTGTGTTTTTAGTCTTAATTGCATTCTTAGAGCATTCAGAGTATGTTTTTTATGTTTATCCATATAATTATACTGAAAATAATCATATTTTTTCTCATTTTCTATTAAATAATACTTTTTATACCCTTATCATTATATTTTTTTTTCTTTTTCACTTACAACCACTTTAAAAAATATTAAAAATATTATAATCAAATAGTGAATTTTCAAATATATCAATCCACAATAATATTTTCTCTCACATTTACTCACAATCACTCAGAACCATTCTATATAATATACTAAAACACTTATATATTTTTAAGTATTATATTGTGAATGCTTTTAGTTAGTTTTAGCTACTTTAGTACTATAAATTTATATAATTTCATGTTCTTTTATCTTCTCTTCTATTGAAGTTCATTATAATACTTGTTCATTTGGTATGTTTTATAATTTACTTAAAAAAATAAATAAAGTTTTATTGAGAACATCATTTGTATTTGTATTTAGGAAGATAAACGTAAACTTTGTTCTCATCTTATTTTTGTGACCATACGAGTAAATTCTTACTTGTGACGTATGTTGTCACTTGTTACATAAATAGACAAAAGTTCATACAACATAAACACCATCTAAAAAGATATAACATACTTATTAGTTATTATTATTTCTATCATCCAAAATCAACGGGCACAACCTTTGTAAACCCTAAGGTTGGAACCGAAAGAATCCAAAGCCCACATAACCCAAAATAATAATAATAATAAATCCACCACCAGAAACAGAACCACTAAACCCAAACATCAAATGCAATAAACACATGTACCTCATGAATTAGAAGTTGTACATTAGACATATTTTATCGATTTCAGTCTTGGAAAAAGAGTCGAAAGAAAGCCGTTTTCGAATATCTTTTCTCCTAATCTTTGACTGATGTTTCTACTGCGTATAATTCATCCCCTTTGCCAGCTCACTTTCATTCACCTTTTTCTTCATCATCATCATCATGCCTCAAGAATTTCACCACTTTACTCTGTGTTTTCATGATTAAACCCTAATTCATCCCGTTTTTATTCAAGAATCTTGTTCATTCTTCAATTACCCTGTGAAATCAAGCTCCAAACCTCATAAAGTTTCCTCTTTTCTTCCAATAACCCCACTTCGATGTCATGATGTGTGCTGTTATACAACGAATCGTTCCACCCACCAACACCAACTCCAAAACCCCTTTTTACACCTGTCTCTAGGGTTGTAACAATCATCCCAATTTCTGTTAATTCGATCGAATTCTTCAATTTCTTAAGAGGGTTTTGTTCAATTTCAAGAATTTTGTGGGATTTTGAAAAGGGTGTTGTTCATGGCGTCGATTCCTACAGGCCCGAGCTCGGGATCGAGTTCGAGCTCAGGGTTTCAATCGCCGTTTGGGGATACTACTTTTACTAAGGTGTTTGTTGGTGGGCTTGCGTGGGAGACTCAAAGTGAGACTATGCGTCAGTATTTTGAGCAGTTTGGGGAGATTCTTGAAGCTGTTGTGATCACTGATAAGAACACCGGTAGATCCAAGGGTTATGGTTTTGTGAGTGTTTTCTTCTTCTTCTTCTTCTTTAGATGATGTTCAGTGGGTTAGTTATTTGAGATGTTAAAGTGTGAAATAGTCTAGTTATTGTTAGTTTTAAGCAGATTTATAATCTGATTATGATTCTTTAAATTACAAATAATCACTTTTAAAATTCATATGTAACTACACCATAATCTTGAAAAGTTTGAGGTGTTCACGTGTTTATGAACATGTAGACATATTTGAGGTATTGAAGTGTTTATGAACATTTTATCTGAATAATCTAGATAAGTTTGAGGTATTTCAGTATTTATGAATAAGTTTGAGGTATTCAAGTGTTTACTTTCTCTATTAGTTTGATTAAAGACTTGTGGAGATGTCAATTATGCAATTTTTTTTCTGAATTCATAGCTTGTCTGTCTGTTTTCTGGTTTCAGTTGGATGCTTTCAAGCTACAGTTTCATAAAAAGAGATAGGGGGTGTTTTTTGTTTAAATAGTTTATTGAGTTTTTTAGAATCGGATAAGCATTGTTGAGTGTTTGGAATAAGAAAAGTGCTTCTTTTTGTCAGCTTCTGTTTTCAATGAGTTTACATTGTGTTTGTTTGACGAATTCCAAATTACCAGCTTATTCTGAGGGTGAATAATCTATATTCAATAAGCTGATTATCTGAATTTATAAGCAATCTAAAAGACAACAAAACTGAACAAGAACATGCCAAATATATTAAAAAGCCGTGTAGTTTTGCATCCTTAATTATATAAGTAATGATAAATTACTATGTTTTTATGGAGGGTTTAGGTGACTTTTCGTGATCCCAATTCAGCTGCAAATGCATGTGTGGATCCAGCTCCAATTATTGATGGTAGACGGGCAAATTGCAATTTGGCTTCACTAGGACGCCCTCGTCCTGCACTTCCTTTTGGTAAGAAGCTGTAAGAAAACTGATTATTGATGTAAACATAAAATTAGAGGGGGTGGGAGGTAAAGGAAGGGGATGTCTGGAGCAAGTGGTGAATATAACTACCACTTCAAAACTTTCTTTTTCTTACTTCCGTTTTTCTTAATTCTTTTGTTTATGCTGGTATCAGGACATATTCAACCACAAGTACCTTATATTGGAGGTGGGCAAACCGCTAGTGTGCCTTCTATTGGAGGCTATGGCTACCAACAACCATTTTTTTACAATTACCGGCAAGGATTATCATATCCTTCTTACCCGTAAGTTCTATTTTCCATCTGCTTATATTCTCATCTAGTTGCTTTGTTATAAAATTCTCTAGAATATTTCATAAATGAATTAAGGTATAGCTGAATTAATATATGTAATATTTTGAAGAGAAAATATTTCTTTCTTTCTTTGTTGTAGGTATGGAATATATAGCCCAGAATACGTCTATCCACAGGTCAATTTTCTTTTAAAATTGCTACTTGGTGGTTATAAATTTGGCATTCACATATGACTGGGTCCATTCAGGTCAAAAAGTCAAAATTAAGAAACAATCAAACAAATTGCAATTCTATGTTTCCTTCAGAAAGTTTAAATTTTTATATATTCTAAATTTTTTGATATCATTTTTAATTTTTCAAAACATCGATAGTATCTTATCTATACATTCCATAGTGATTAAATAAAGTCAGTTGGTTACTTACTGAATAAACAAATAAAACATTGTTGTTGAGATGATTCCGCAGCAAATGCATCGTTTTCCTATTTGTTTATTCAGCGAAGCAAACTGTTATAAGTAATTGATAAATTATTTTATTGAATAGATATATAGTAATTTATATATTTATGGTATATCTAGTCTTTTGTAAGAGTAAATATGATATGTGAAATTTTGAACTTAAAAGGGCATGTATGATATTAAACCTAAAAAAGTTGGATATAAGAAAGCAGGTCAAGGAGACATCACCCAAAGTATATTTTTAGTTCATAAGCATCCTGTCCTTTTATCTATATTTACAATCATTATTGAAATAATACAGTGTTTATGATAATACATGATAACTAATCGTGTATTAATAGTTCAAACACTTTGGCCAAAAAGTGTTCAGGGTCAATGCGAGCCTATTCAAAACGGTGCCAAATGACCCATCTTGACCCATTACCGACCCTCCCATCTAACCACCTCTACTGCTATCAGTTAAAAGGGAGTGTATGTGTATTACAAGCATTCTGTAAAGTTATTTACTTTAATTATAGGGTGTTTACAACCCGTATTCAGGTCAGCAGTATCTTCAAATATATGGAACGGTTAACACACCGGCATATCCTTACAATCAAATGGGTCAAATCGCTCCGGGCGGTCATGGTTACACGGCCTTACAGGGTTACACATTGCCAGGTCATCAGATTGTGCAGTTTGGTGGACCTAATGTAAATGCCATGACTACTTCATCTATTAGGACAATACAAGCAGCATATCCAACAGGCAGTTTGTTTTCATCCAAAAGATCCACATTTTAACAATCATTATCTCGATCCATGTAAAAAAGAGAATCGTTTTTGTATTTCAGGTGTTGTACCGCCTGTTCAAGGACAGCAGTTTGTAATTCCAGCCCCTTCACCGCAGATGATGCCAGGTGATGGTTCCGACCACACTGCAGGATGAATATCTGATTAAAAGGTGAGTAAAATAACAAAAGTATCTGAAGAATTTATTGCTAGTATTTTGAAAGTTGGAACATGAAATTTTTCAACACATGTCAAAATGAGTCTCAGTCAGGTTGATCCCCAAGTACAATAACTATGTTGTGGCCATAATAATCTTAAACATAATATAACTATTTTAGGAGGTTGTATGCTTTAATAGTACATAATTGCCACCTTCAAAGAGTTTTTTGTCCATTTGTAAGCTTTGTATGACAGCGGGTCTGGATGGTTGTGTAAGGGGTTAAAAGGGGTAGTGTTGGTACATGGTTGGGTCGGGCTGGTTGGGTAACAGGTCAAAACATGTTTGTTTGGAACAATTTAATTTGTATAACATCTTTCTTTTCCTTTCTATTGTATTAAAACAATTTAATTTAATAGCAGAAAATATAATATCACAATAATAACATGAAATTTTTATATAAGGATTCAAGGAGGTTAGGTTGTATACATTAAAAACGCATATTTGATGACTTTCAGCCTTACTCCTTTTTAGCTAATGCCCAATTGAGCCTTATGAGATAAATATAAGCCAAATTAATTAAGTAAATTTGTGGAAATTGCTACCTTTAAAGAACTTATTGCCCATTTGCTAGCTTTGCATGATGGTTGGGTCGTGCTGATACAGTAATGGGTCAAAATGGATTTGTGTTGGAACATGCACATTTTTACACAAGTCAAAATGGGTAGTGTTGACCGGCAAACATTTTTTTAATCTGTATTATTAATCTTTATAAATAGTATATTTATTAAATATGATCACAAGAAACTATACTATCTGCAGTAATATTCTGAACTTTTAATGTAACAATTTTAGGAGACTGTAATGTTTAATGCATTAAAAAAATATATATCTGGCCACTTTCAATGTGTTCCTTTTTTAGCTTATCTATTTGATTTGAACCATTCAACCCGTTGGAGATAAACATAACTCAAATAAACCCATATATAAGGATATGGTTGAAACTTGAAATAGCCACATTTAAAAATAGTTTTTTATTTATAGGCTCTGTATGCTGATTTGTTTGAGATATATTTTTTCAGGTATTTTTAGATTGCAGCAGGACTAAGAACGACAGTACTGCTACTTGAGTGGCGGGCTTCAATCTAGCCTTGCAAATTACTCGCTTTGCATTCTAGAGGTACAAACATGATTCCATCCATCAATAACGGCTCTTTTTTGTGTTTGAATTGTCCTTTGAGCCCTTGTATAAAAGAAACGAAGGGGCCTGGCTTAGACACCACATAACCTTTTAAGGGTGTTTGGGGATTGCTTATTAAAAATGCTTATCTGCTTATTGCTTTTTGAAGTAAGCATTTTGGAATAAGCTACTTCAAACTATTAATCAAAACAATAAGTAATTTGGATAAGCAATCCCAAACACCCTATAGTAAGATACTTGGCTGGACAGTATTTATAATAAAAGGGGGTTCGTATATATATGCTTATACAGTATGTGTCAAAAGTTTTCCAATGGGTTATGTCAAAAAAATTGACATGGGTTGAGTATCATTTTGTATACCCACTTCAATTTCTTTATGGACATGTAGAACCTTCCTATGATATATAAGAAATAATGATGCATAAGATGCTTAAAAAGCCAAAATAATTTATAGGCAGTTCCACTTTTTGGCATGAGATATTCTCTCGGATAAATGGATAATTCAAGAATACACGTGGGTTTGCTTTTGAAAAGGAAAAACTGCAAGTGCCCACGATGTAAAGTCATTTAAGGGGGGTGTTTGGATGTGCGTCTTGAAAATGATTGTTGTGACTTTCAGAAACAGAATAAGATAATTAGATAATTGGTTGTGTGAAGCTAGGGATAGCTGGATACATACGTTATCTTTGTTTATCTATATGATCAGTTCTCTTAATCGTATTACGGTTACTTTTACCCACACAGTTAAGCCAATCAAATTGTCTGATGATTAATTTGTATAAAACATCCAGACACCCTTAAGACATGATAATATTCTTATGCTTCACTTACTCTGAGTAAAAGACTTTGATCTATTCTACAATGAAATTAAAAACTGGGAAGCACAAGAAAGATATTTTAGGGGCTAGTTTTGCCGTCTGAAGCTATTTGATCAATGGGTTTTTTTATTTTCCAATAAATTGTAAAACTTGGCCAAAAAAAAAGGATCAAATGGGTCTAAGGACATCTAAAGATATTTTACATGCTTAAAACCTTCTAAATAGCCTTACTAAAAAGAGTAGGCTTTTTAACAATATAGTTTTATAATCTTATTTAACACATTATTGTTAGATTTAGCAAACATCGACATGCCAGTCCCGCTTGACCCATTTGGACCAGTATTAAAAGGTTCCCTGTTTTGGCCTGTTGCCCAACCAGCTCGATCCGTCCACTTTTCCACCTGTATTACAGATAGATTAGAATCTGGTGCTTATTTGTGTAATCACTGATCCAGTCAGAAACAACAAGATCTTGATAAAAGATATAGATTCTTTTGTGAACTTTGCAGCGATGTCACTGGTAGGGTCTTTTATTCATGAGTGGCCTTTGATAAATATGATTTCTGGTGGTGGAGGTAGTGGGGTGGGGTGTGCTACTTGTTTCCATTTATAAATTATTGTGCTTCTTGGCTGCCCTACATGAGTGTGGGACCCTGAATAGCAACAAAAATCCGCTTTATTATTTTCATTTTTTTATTTATGAAATACTGAAGTAGAGGTGGTGATGGGTCAGGCCGGATTGAAATGCACACACTTTTTGTTTCTTTAACTTTTCTTTGATTAATTACTGTGTTTGTTACAATAATCCAGATTTTCAATATGAATGCATTTAGGGGATTGCACGTATTATAAATAAGGCTTTGGGTGATTTTTAACTTGTTTGACCTGTTTGCTTTTAGTTATTTTTTTACCTGCTGAGATGATTATTACAAAATCGACCGGGTGAAAGGTAAATGGGTCAAAATACCACCTCTAGGCAAAACAGTGGCAAAATGTGGATCATGTTAGGCTAAAAGTAATCTGTCTATGAATCTTTAGACATAGTTTATGGAGCTGACTTTGGTTTGATGATTGCTCTGGTTTACCTTTTGGAAAGTTGAACTGAACTAGTGTACACATAATAATAGACATGAATGCATGTATTTTTTGTACCATACAAATTTGGTTGATGTTATTGTGTCGTGCAGGTCATTTTTACCAGAGAAATCATGTTTGTGGAAATCCCATGATGTGAATCGACTCTTTTGCCCCTCTCGCTCTGCCAGTGTCACAAGGGACAAAGAATTTGCCATCCAAAGCTGGAATAGGTTTCCGGCATGCATTTGAATCAGCATACATCATTCATGTTAGGTTAACAAACCCATCATTTTCTGTTTGTGTATATACATTGGTCAAAGTCATACATTGGTCAAAGTCAATGGTGCTCTGTCTGCACCTGTGCTCATGTTTTTGTTTTTGGTGTGTATTTATGACAAAGTAGAGCCTGGTTTTCAAAGGGTGAAAGTCCAGGATCTTGTTGTCTTAGAAAAAGAAGAAATGGATTGTGTTTGAATGCATGATAAGTCTAACTATTAAAACAATTAAGTCTTTCTTTTCAACTGATTATTGTAATATAGGCTGGTGGGTTCATGGGTTAAAACGGGTCGTGTTAAAATATATCCTTTATTCATTATGTTTGTGTTACATGGTATATCAATTGGATTTTGGATTAAAAAACCATGCCCTAAATGATTATAACAAAAAAATGGTATGAAAAGATATGGTATAAATTGTATCACTTGGATTGGATCTGATAAAGAATTCAAGTCTACTTAACAGTCCATAAGTTTGGCACATGTGACATGTCATGCATAAAAAATGTGAGAGGATAGTTCATCCAATACACACCCCTGGCATGAGTTGGGGCCTACATCATAACAATATATATTAAGAGTAAAGTGTTTTTTTCCTCATTGGTTTGGTATTAGTTTTGCCTTTTTGAGTCCCTTAGTTTAAATTTATGTTATTTGTGTTCTTGAATTATTTAATCTGTTGTCATTCATGTTCTTTTGTAGAACGCCGTTTGTTTTAAACGTTTAAAACTCACATGACCTTCAAATGAGGGGTAATACCGTTCTTTTTCACATCATTGTTTTTATATATTCTTACTTCCTGGTCGTAATGAGATCGCCATATTGATGATAAAACCCTGGTCTCAAAGTTAAAGATGTGTGCCACCAATGTCATTTGCTTTTGTGGGTCAACAACCGAGGTTTGAACTTCATAGGCTACTCTACAAATCCCGGCTGTTGTTTTCATCGTTACGTTTTAGGGTGTGGATTTGTTAGCTAGGCAAATCCGATTGTGTGTCCAAGTAGTATCATAGCTCGATTGCTTACATCAGTGAACAAGCATGAGACAACTTCAAAAAAATTGTTTCTTGAAAACAAAAGACTAAAGTATGTTTTGGTTGTGTTGGGTGTTCTTTGTTTTCTATGTAATGATGTATTGTCTGCCTTTTGAATGTTTATATTGGATAAGGTTAAGATGTAGTGGTATATTTTGATGTCTTTTAGATCCTTGTAACTAAAGTTAGTTGTCTTTGTAATGTCCATGTTTAGAACTTACACACCATGATAATAGTTTTCTAAAGAGAACAATAGAACCATGACAACCAACATATTTACACATTCTATGA
Source organism: Flaveria bidentis (assembly GCA_018326385.1). Classification (NCBI taxonomy): domain Eukaryota; kingdom Viridiplantae; phylum Streptophyta; class Magnoliopsida; order Asterales; family Asteraceae; genus Flaveria; species Flaveria bidentis. The sequence continues at coordinate 19,107 of BJCM01267756.1, forward strand.
AGCTTGTGGAGTGTACTTGTAACATTGAACCACCCTGACCTTTGCAAATCCTAGAATTGTGGCCGCTCTTTTCTTTTGGTGGCATTTATCACAATGTTTAAAGTGTTTTTTCCTTGTAATTTGCCGTACTTCTCTAGCTCGCATACTAGATCATCTTATGACTTCCTCCTTTGTTTTTTGGGTCTACCAATTTATGTGTGATTCTTAGGAGGTGTGAGTTTTGTATGGCATTCAGATGGTGTTCAAAGATCAGTTCTATTATATGGTTCAATTGTATACCGGTAAACTTTCTTCCATGTATCCAACCAGTAACCCCATCCACCCTTGTTTATAAGATCCCAACCTCTAAGCCATTCACTAACATGTTCCAATTTACAGCTTTTGCATGCTTGCAAGGTATGCCAATCAATTCCCACTTCCTACAACAACAGGTTCTATTATGACATCAACTACACGTTTGTCTACCCAAGGACCACTTACCTACCATGTAAACTATGTTTTTATAACACACCGGCCATTAATAATAGCTAATCCCATTGCATTAAGACACTTAATTAGTAAATATTTCCTTTGCCATAATTACATTATACTATGATGCTTCACATTTGATTGCATAACTGTTTTGTTACAGAGGGTGTCAATGGTCCTGTGCCTTTTGATATCAGATTATGCACAACAATCCTTTTCATTAAGTACTCTCTGATTTACTCCAAACATGTGATTATTGGCTAGTCTCTAGCTTGAAGTAGATATCTGTTGAACACTTAACACCAGTTGTTTAACATCACATCACACTTGGACCTCCCTGTTTAACATTGCATGAATATTTAATTAAAAACTGTAAGTTAATTATAAGTAGAGATGAAGTATTAGCACTGAAATGAGATCTTGCCTAGGACTTTGCTGGAATCTGTGTCAACCAATCATGTAGAGTTTAGTCTTGTTTTCTAATTACTTCCATTACCTTGTTAATATGAGGTATTATTAGGCTATTGTTAGGGTATCATGTTCTCATGAACATGTCTCGAACAATATAAGTGCTCACACTAGGAAATACAGTTGTGATTGCCGGTATAAGCCCCTAACATGGTACATAGAGTAGGTAGTTAATTAAAACACCACTAGATATGATTATTATGATACAGATCTAGCTTATCAATGGGTTCAAATTCTCTATGATTGTGTAGAGATTAACTTATCTTGTTTGGAGACAAAGATGCTCACCAACCAATGTTTTTACAACAAATATATCTTCTTCAGTCTTCCTAGAACAATGTAGAATCCAATGGCAAGTGGGGTTAGGTAATTTTTTCTTTAATTGTGTCTCGCCTATTTTACTTGATTCTCCTTTCTGGTTCCCACTATCATTTTGGTCCTGCCTATTTTACCACAAACAAATACAGGCTTTGGTCCTTGATACACATTTCTAAATCTTACTTTATCAATTTTCACAATAAGTAGTTGTCTTTTAGTGTTAACTGCAGAAGAATTCCCAAGAGATCTGATATGGATCTTCTGTGCTATGCTTTGACCAACCTAAAATGGACATGGAACTCCATCACTTGTTTCTCTATACTTCTTCTTTTTAAGCTTCTTCAAAGCTGGCTTTAAAGGGGGATTATCCTCACCAGTGAGACTTTTACAACCATTACTATCAAAGTACATTATCTTCTTCACTTACATCCTCATCTTTACTTTCATCCTTATTCTGAACAATAGATGTATATTCTGCCATGTTAACATTAACATCTTCAACAACATTGTCTTCATCGAGTATAAAGTCGGAGTCATCAGATTTGGATTCAGTTCCATGATCATCTGGTACATCTTGTGGTTTAGGTCATCCACTATCATCCAACATTTCTTGTTCTGCTTGTATGCTTTGATGATCAACATATACCTAAATAAGTTTAGTTGTCTCCACACATTAGCACATCTTATTAACTTCTGCTTGATCTAACAAATCATTAAAACCATATTTCAAGTCCAATCCAAAAGTCCTATAATTCAATTGAACTACTCATCATCCAGATAACCTATGGTCTTAAACATTTTCCCTAACTCATAAATTGATAATTCAATTGCATTAACCATATCAATGTAGTTAATTCAGCCATTAACATAAGTATTTCCTGGAAAGTTGACAAGCTAACCACCATGGTAGAATTTGAAAAACCATATGGGATCTTGTGCTGTTATGATAGAGAAACAACACTTGGTCAAAATTTTAAAAAAAGACACCATCTTTGAGCAAAATGGATTTTGAAAAAAAACACTTACAGTACCCTTTCAAAGGGATCAGGGTCATTGGTTGAATATGGTCCACGGAGTTCTCGTTGATGAAGTTCCGTAGTGTGCAGGTAGTGTTGAGCTGCAAGCATTGAACAAAATCGTTGAAGATAATCTTTGAATTCAACTGTCATGTACAGGTAGAGTTTATGAGACAATCTTTGAATTCAACTGTCATGTGCAGGTCATGTGAGGGGTTTTAGCATTTAACACAAATATTGTTCCCAAAAAAGACAGAAATGACAATAAATTAATAAATTCAGGGACTCATATAGCAAAAATTTGAACATAGGACTCAACAGACAAAACTGATACCAAACTAGAGATGACATATACTTTACTCAATATTGTAAGGCCCCGTTTCCGGAACGCTCACAGATGTCAATCATCGCATATAAAACATATAATTACATTAACTTAAAGAAAACATTGCAGCGGAAACAATTAAAACAAACATTCCATCTCATTATAAAAACTTTAGCAAAATAATACATCGTTATCAAATTATAAAATACTTGTTGCATTACATCACAAAAGCATTATAACAATGGATCCATTCAAATTAAGCCAAGTAGCCGTCCCGTGCCATCCTCAGCAACCTTTACTTCTCAACTGGAAAATGCATAAAAGTCAGCGTTGCTGAGTGAGTTCTAGTTTTAAAATAAAAATACTTTACTTTCATTTAAAACCGTTCTTTACTCTTTATCAAATCATACTATACATTTGTACATGATCACACATCGTACGTACACATAGATAATAACATTATTATCTTCTTTTACTGCTCATCACTTTCTTTCTTTAACTCATTATCTCTTTCCGGATCAGTGTCATCGGCTATACCCCAAACGTATGCACAAAGTGGGTACTGGGCCGAAGATCATAAATGACTTCCATAACGCACATAGCCTGGAACCAACACCGAGGCAAGCGACAAAGATCCCAACTGTATACAACACCTCAAACGTATGCACAAAGCGGGTACTGGGCCGAAGATCATAAATGACTTCCATAATGCACAAAGCCTGACACCAGCACCGAGGTGAGTAACCACTATAATCCATGTACTATATCACTGGTCGGTCACAAAGATTGGACCCCTACGTGTATCCTTAAGGGTTAGCTAAACCACACACAGTTGAGCTTACGACATTTTAGAGCCATGCACCTCCGTACATTTTGTTTGCAAGCCTTTCTTTACTTTCTCTTTCATTAATGCATGCATTCTATCATTATGTTCCTCTTTTTATTATCTTTCACTTTACGTTACATAATACTTTATCATTTCTTTCACAACTATAACACGTAAAGCCACGGGAAAGATAAACATACATAACATGGAACATAAATAATCATACAGAACATCGCCATACAAGGCACCATCACACATGCATAACATACATGCGACATACCAACATGCATAAGCATACATCATACATCATCATACAATGCCCATCATATCATCTATGACTTCAAAAAGTCAACTTACATAGCCCCCGAAAACCTCCCAAGTCAAAGCCTACATTTCACTTTTTCCCCGAAAGTCAGAAAATAATCTAAATCTTTAAGCGCATGAGCACTATGCAGGCGCATGAGAAACACTTAGGCGCATGAGCAACTTTCAGGCGCATTGGCACTATTGGGGCGCATGAGCAACACTTAATATATTTAGGGCAATTCTAGGTGCATGGGCACTATGCAGGCGCATGAGCTATCTGGGCGTATGAACACTTAGTCAATTTCAGTCTAACATCTAGGCTCATGAGTACTATTTGGGCGCATGAGGTCTTGGGCGCATGGGACACTTAGGCAGTTATTTCGGTTGGGCGCATGAGCTACTGTTTAGGTGCATGAGAAGCCTAATTCACACTTATCATCATAAATCAGCCCCAAACATCACCTATCATGTTATAAGCTTAAATCATACATCCTAAGCATTAGAAACACAATAATAACATCATCAAACACATACATAGCCCAAAATCAAACCCCACCCACAACATACACACATACACACATACGGGTATGAAACCCAACTTTTATAAAATGTTCATACATGTATTTCCAGCCCCAAATAAGTTAAAAACAAGTAAAAAGGGGGTTCTAGAACTCACTTTTGCAGCCTCTGGTTATGACTTTATCAAAAACCCATTTGCAACAGAGTTCAACCGCCTAGAAACCCACTAAAACACACACCCGAACACATACAACATACATAAACATACAACCGAGGATAAAACTAGTTAAGAACATCATAAACTCACAAATTCTTACCTTGAATTCGACTTTTTCTTCTTGTTCTTCTTCAAACCCAAAAGCTATGCATTTTCTCTCTCTAGAATCCGTAAGCAGAAAGGTGATATGCAAGAAGTGGGCGGCCATCACCTTTATTTACCAACTTTTTCAAAGTTTTGTCCTTTTGACACCTTTAGTCCCTCCACTTGAGCTTTATAACTTTTCTTTCTTATTCTTCACTTTATTCTTTCTTTCTTTGACATTTAATATAACCGGGTGTTACAAGTCCAGCCCCTTATATAGGTTTCGTCCCTGAAACCTGTTATTCCTCAAACAATCGTGGGTAATGTGGCCTCATTTCCTCCTCTGTCTCCCACGTAGACTCAGATCCCTTCCTATGCTTGCACTGTATACGCATAAGGGGAACCACTTTATTCCTTAACCTCTTCTCTTTACGATCAATGATCGCCACTGGTTGCTCCACATAATTGAGCGGTTCATCAACCTCAATATCCTCCAGTGGTACAATCATATCCTCGTCTGCTAAACACTTTCTCTATAACACCTAGTTATTTTTAAACTTAAAGAAAGAAAGAAAGAATAAAGTAAAGAAAAAGAAAGAAAAGATATTTTACCCAAGTTGAGGGGTAAAAAGTGTCAAAATGGACAAAAGGTTGGAAAAGTGGGTGTAAAGTGGGCATGGCTGCCCACTCTCTTCTTACAACCCCAAATCATCAGATTTTTAGAAAGAGAAAGTGCAGATTCGGATTTTTGAAGAACAAGAGCTGAAAAGTCGAATTCAAGGTAAGAAATTCATGGTTTTTAAGTGTTCTTAACTGGGCTTGCCTCGGTTGTATGCTTATGTGTGTTGTGTGTGTGTTCGGGTGTGTGTTTTTAGTGGGTTTCTAGGCGGTTGAACTCAATTGCAAACGAGTTTGAGAGAAGCCATACTCAAGAGCTGCAAAGGTGAGTTCTAGAACCTCTCTTTTACATGTTTTTAACTGATTTTAGGGCTGGAGATGCATGATTGAACTTTTTATAAAACTTGGGTTTCATACCCGTATGTTGAATGTGTGTATGTTGCGAGTATGGTGTGATTTTGATCTATGTTAATGCTTGATGATGTTATGGTTGTGTTTCTAAGGCTTAGAATGTATGATTTAAGCTTAGAGCATGATAGATGGTGTTTGGGGACCGAATTATGATGATAAGTGTGTCCTAGACTGCTCATGCGCCCAAACAGTAGTTCATACGCATGAATTTAGAAAACTGCCTAAGTGTAAAACGAAATGAGGAGGAACAAAAAGAAATGCGGAAGATCAAAAAGAAATGCGGAAGAACAAAAAGAAATGCGGAAGAACAAAAAGGGAAATGCGGATGAACACTTAGAATATTTTCTGACTTTTTGGGGAAAAGTGGAAATGTAGGCTTTGACTTGGGAGGTTCCCGGGGGCTATGTAAGTTGACTTTTTGAGGTCATAGA
>BJCM01267763.1:0-14004 GCA_018326385.1 Flaveria bidentis
GTTATTATTTCATGTAACAATTTTAAAACAAAGTTTTATAATTTACAAATTTGACTCCAAACTTATTATAATTTCTAATTTTGTAAAACCATATTTACTTAATAAATGAAATTTTATTTTGTAAAGTCTTCATAACCGTATTTTTTTAATTTTTTTAAAATTAATTATTTATTATAACTTACATAACTAAGATTATAATTAAGAATAAACTCTATTAATGTTTGTGAAATGTATGAATTGAATTGTTTTTAATTTGATTCTCATAAATATTTATGAAAATCATATAAGGTTTGCAATAATTTTCACTTCATAAACTACAAAATTTAAATTGGATAAAAAAATGGTATACTCATTGTGTTTGAAAGATAAATTAAATAGTTAACTTATGAACTTGTTTTCTAAAGTTGACAAATAGGTTCGGGTCATATATTCAAAATATGCAGATGTTACACTTGATGCCAAATAATGGAAGACTTTATCAAGTATCTAGACTCAAGAATGTGAGAGTCTGTTGAAAATAGACCTTACTTACCAAGCACCTCTTCTGCAACTGGAGGTGGTATGATCCCCAAGGTTGTGGCTGACTACTCAGATGAAGATAGAAAGAGAGTAGAGATTGACCAGAAGGCCATGACAGCCCTTCAGACTGCTCTTCCAAACTCTGTATACAGAGGTTTCAAGAAATGCAAAACAGCTAAATAGTTGTGGGATGCATTGAAACTAATGTATGCAGGTTCCTCTGAAGCCAAGGAGAACAGGAAGGATCTCCTGAAGCAATATTTTGAAAATTTCAACTTTAAAGCTCGTGAGACAATGACTCAACAATACTTCAGGTATGTTAAGATTGTGGATACCCTAGTGGATGGTGGAGTAGCTCTTGAAAATAGAGATATTGTAAGGAAGTTCATGTCCTCTCTTCCTAAGAAATAGACACACTACTGTGTTGTTATCAAGAGAACTGAGAACCTGAAGACTCTCACTTTGACAGAGTTGTATGGGATTTTCAGTGGCTACCAGATAGAGATGAACATGCAAGGTTCTTCTAGCAACTCCAGCAATCAAATGGGTTCAGCCCTTCATGTGGTTAAAAGGGATAGCATAGAACCCTAACATCATCTCATATGCTTCCCTGAAAACTCACAAAAAGGTCCTTTCATCACCTACCTTGAGACACCAAGGGAGAACTATACTCAAGGAAGCCTATTCCAAGAGACAAGTTCTTCTCAAGCCTTTGTGTCTTTTGATGAAAATTGTGGTAGCTTTCTATTCACCCTTGATGATCTGGACTGTATCCACCCATATGATCTTGTGTATATGGAGATAGTCCAACAAATGGCTCTTCTCACTCACAGAGCCAAGAAGTTCTACAAGCGGACAGGAAAGAAGTTTCTCAACAATACAACTAGTGGAAAGTTTGGACTGGACAAAAGCAAAGTCAAATGTTACAACTGTAACTTGATGGGCCATTTTTCCATAGAATGCAAGGCACCAAAAACAAATGGTGGCCAAACATAGTCCAGACCAAACTACACTGATAAAGCTACCCAGAATGAGGAGCCAAAGCAGCAAACTACAGTTGCTGTTGAAGAAGAAGGCTTTGACTGGAGCTTTCAGGTGGAAGATGCATCTCCAAACCAAGCATTGATGGCTGACCATAATGAAGCAAAGGTATTGGAACATCTCTGTGCACCTGAATGTATTGCTAAAGTCAACAGATACAGGTCGTACAACTTAGAAATGAGATCTGATATTGAGTCCTTAAACATCTTAAAAGCTAATTTTAGAAAGGCTGATTTTGACTATAAGCTAAAGTTAGAGGATTGAGAGAAAACCATTTTAGTTCTAAAACATGAGCACACAAATTATAGGACTCAGATCAAGGATCTCATAACTAAGTTGACTGAATGTCAGGCTGAGCTTGTGATCAGCAAAGCAAGGGCAGAAAAATGTGTTCTTGAAGAAGAGACCTTCAAGAACATGATATCCTTATCTCTGCATGCCAAAGTATGTTATCAAAATAAGTAGGGACTAGGTTCTAGTGAGATAGCTCCTCAACACACAATCTTGTCAGTAAGATCACCTAGGTGTGGAACTTGTGAAGATGAGCTTCCTATCATAGACCCTTTTAGTCAAGAGGATGAAGAAGTGATAGTAAGAATTCCTTTTAGAAGAGTGAAGAGGATGATTCTAAGAAGGGTCACTATCCTTCTGAGGAGAAAAGAAAGACTATGATGACCAAGCCTATGAGGAAGAACTTCATCAGAAAGAGCAAGAAAAAGCTAGGAAGGCTCAAGAGATCAATGCCACTTTTGATTCTAGGCAGAAACAAGGTTTTATCTCTACAAGGTTTGAAGTGGTGTAGACTGAAAATATCAACCTAAACTCTTCTGCCAAGAGTTCTTGTTCATGTTCAAATCATCTCAAAAGAAGGCTCTTGGGAAGAAAAAGGTGGAATGTGTTATGTGTGAAAGTACCTCTCATCTTGCTAAGGATTGTCCAACAATCCAAAAGGTACTCTCCATATGATCAAGAAAGAGACTTCCAAGAGCTCCAAGAAGAATTCGGCTTCGGAAGGAAAATCAGTTTCCTTCGGAAGCTCCAAAATAAAGGAAAAGGCAAGTGGAAAATTGCATGCGGAAGAAAATTTGGTCTCGGAAGAAAGGAATACTTCCGAAGAACTGAAGTCTGCTTCAGTGTCTGCCGAATCTTCGGAAGGTTCAGCCTTCAAAACTTCCGAAGTGTCAAAAGCTTCCGAAGTGTTGAAGGTCAAGTCCAAACTTCCAAAGGTGGTGTGGAAGTCAAAGAAAGACCAAGTGACTGAATATTCACCATCAACAATAGCACAAGATCCTTAGAGCACAACTATAGGATCTATTACTGTTAAATTACCTTCTACTTCTTTTGTTGAGCGCAAGACCAATAAGGTTTGGGTTTCCAAATGTAACTAAACATTTTCTTTGTGCAGGAACATCTCAAGACAAACAAGAATGTCTGGATCATTGATAGTGGCTGTTCCAGGCACATGACAGGAAATAGGTCACTACTCAAGAACTTTGAAAGGATTGATGGAGGACCAGTTGCTTTTGGAGGAAATGATGGTGGTTACATTTCTAGAAGGGGCAAGGTCATAAATGGTAAGCTCAACATTGAAAATGTAAACTTTGTCAAGGAGCTTGGGTACAATCTTCCGAGTGTATCCCAATTTTGTGATCAGAGTAATAGCATGCTCTTTATTGAGCATGAGTGCATTGCTCTCAAGCCTGGTGTGGTTATTCTTCATGAGCATATTCTTCTTAGAGCCCCCAGGAAAGGGAACATGAACAAGATGGATTTGCAAGAAACATCTCCCTCCAAAGAAGTTTTATGCTTTCTGTCTAAAGCCAATAGTGATGAGTCTTTCCTATGGCATAAAAGAATGTGCCATGTAAACTTTAAAAACATGAATAAATTAATTAAGAATGATTTGGTAACTGGAATACCAAAGAAAGAGTTTCAAGTGATGATCATTGTGTTGCATGCCTGAAAGGGAAGAAACATAAGGTATCTCATAAGCTTAAGGAAAGAAACTCCATCACTACACACCTGCACTTGTTACATATGGATCTCTTTGTCCCCACCAGTGTAATGAGTCTAGGAAGGAACTCTTATTGTCTGGTGATCACTGATGACTTTACAAGATTCACTTGGGTCTTTTTCCTTAGATCTAAGGATGAGACTCCTGAGATTCTGAAGAATTTCATCTTAAAGATTGGGAATCAATGTGATCACAAGGTCAAAACTATAAGATGTGATCAGGGAATTGAATTCAAGAACCAAATCCTTGATACATTTTATGATGAAAAGGGTATTACAAGACAATACAGTGTTTCCAGGACTCCTCAGCAAAATGGTGTTGCTGAGAGGAGAAACAGGACACTAATTGAAGCTGCAAGAACCATAATGTCTAACTCTAAACTTCCCATCACCTTCTGGGCAGAGGCAGTCAACACTGCCTGCTATGTGCAAAACAAAGTTTTGATGGTTAAGAGTCATGGCAAGACTCCTTATGAACTTTGGCACAAGAGGAAACCTTTCATTGGTTTTCTTAGGTCATTTGGATGTCCTTGCACCATCTTGAATACCAAAGATCAAATTGCCAAATTTGCTGAGAAATCAGATGATGGACACTTCATTTGATACTTTTCTCAAGCTAAGGCTTATAGAGTCTACAATCTCAGAACTAGAATTGTTGAGGAGTCAGCCAATATGACTTTCAATGAACAAACACCCTGTGTGGCTGGTTCTGGTCCTGATAGGCTATTTGATCTTGATTTAGTTACAAACTATTTTAACAAATCTTGGGAGAATGTTTCAGGATCTACTAATATCTTACCCACAGGTGATCCTGAACCAAGATTTGAGTTAAGAAGACCTTCAAGTTACACATCTTCAGCTCCAGTTGTAACTATTTCTACAAATGAGGTTTCTATTAGCACCACCATGATAAATTCAGCTGATACATCTGAGATGCCTTCAAATTCTAGCTCAGAGGCTTAACAACCAGATTAAGACACCTTAAATGCAGAAGAAAAGGATGGTGGTGGTGACAGTGATCAGGAATTTCTTGATGCTGATAACCACTTCATAGATGACAACATCAATGATGTCACTCACTCATTGGATCAAGTTTCTCCTGATAAGTGTGCTGATGTGGTGGGAGAAGCATCAATACCAGATTTAAAATTTTCAAATTTAGATCTCTTGGCAACTTGTTGTGATCCCTCGGCTAAGGATCCACAAGTCTCATCCCACCACAAACATCATTGAAAATGTTGACACATGGGTAAGAACAAGAGAACAAACCCATGAAGCAAATGTTTGTCTTCACTCTTGTTTCTTATCCCAGATAGAGCCAAAGAAAATTGACAAGGCTCTAAAGGATGTGCAAGAGGAGCTACTTCAATTCAAAAGGTAGAAAGTTTGGAACCTTTGTGCTCTTCCTCATGGGAAGACCAGTATAGGAACCAAATGGGTGTTTAGGAATATGAAAGATGATAGAGACGTTGTCATCAAAAACAAAGTTAGACTAGTTGTTCAAGGATACACACAAGAAAAAGGAATTGACTACACTGATGTCTTTCTCCTATAGCAAGACTAGAAGCTATTAGGATATTCTTGGCATTTGCTGCATCCAAGAACTTCAAGGTCTATCAACTTGATGTCAAGTGTGCTTTTCTCTATGGGATGATTGACGAAGAGGTGTATGTCAAACAACTACTTGGTTTTGCAGATCCTGATCATCCTGATTATGTCTGAAAGCTTGACAAAGCTCTTTATGGGCTACATCAGGCACCATGGAAATGGTATGAGACTCTATCTTAGTATCTCTACAAGCATGGATACAGAAGGGGTACTATAGATGGAACTCTCTTCATCAACGGACAGGGAAATGACTTAATGCTAGTTCAAGTGTATGTAGATGACATCAGCAAGAAACCCATAGCAAGAAACCACTCCCTTGGGCCTGATCTTGAGGGGGAGTGTGTAGATGAACACCTCTACAGGGCTATGATTGGGTCTCTTATGTATCTCACAACTAGCAGGCCTGATATCATGTTTGTCAAATGTATTTGTGCAAGATATCAAGCTAACCCCAAGATTTCTCACCTTATCACTATCAAAAGGATTCTGAGATACCTCAAAGATAGTGATTATAGTGGTTGCATCATGACTACAAAGTCTACATCTGGGGGATGTCAGTTTCTTGGTGGAAGGGTTGTCTCATGGCAATGCAAGAAACAATCTTGTGTCTCTGCATCAACTGCTGAAGCTGAATATATTGTTGCTACAAGCTGCTATGCTCAAGTGCTTTGGATTCAGAATCAGATGCTTGACTATGGATTAAACTTCAAGGAGACTCCCATTCACATAGACAACAACAGTCCTATCTCTATCACAGAGAATCTTGTGCAGCACTCAAGGACAAAACACATCAATATCATGTATCATTTAATTAGTGATAACTTTGAAAATGGATTAATTAAACTAGTCAAAGTTAACACAAATAAACAATATGCTGATCTGTTTACAAAAGCTTTGATGAACAGAGATTTAAGTATCTTATATAAGCTATTGGGATGATTAACATTGAGTAGGTTTTTCTTAAAACTAATTCATATTATTTCTTAAAAAATCTATGTGTCCTAAGTTGTTTAGTTCATCACCTTCATAAGCTCTTGTTTTCTCTGTATGAAAATCTTTTGAAGTCTTTCCTTAGAATTCTGAAAATTTTTTATTCTTCGGAAGATATGTTTTTACCTTCGGAAGAAACTTATGCCTTCAAAAAAAAACTGTCTAAGTCATTTTCCTTCGTAAGAAATCTCTAAAATATCTTCCAAAGCTTAAAACCTTTCTTAGGCACTTATATGTTTTTAAGGACAATTTCCTTCCGAAGCAAATTAATTTTCGAAAGTTTTGTTCTTTTAAACAAAACATCCAAGTCTTAATTTTCTTCTGAAGCAAAATTTTTCAAAACTCTTAGGAAATTCTTCCGAAGTCAATTTGGCTTCGGAAGCTTTTTCATTAAAACTTTTGAAGACAATTTACCTTCGGAAGCTTTTTGACTCCCGATAAAACTACTTTTTGAGCAAAAGGCAAACTACTTTTTCAGAGGTGTGACCGACATTTGAATTTCAAAGTTTATCCTCTTTCATTGACTTTGTCTTAAATCCTTTTCACATATAAACCCAACGTTCCCCCTCTTTCTATCATCTTCAACTTTCCTGCAAACCTAAACCCCACATTTCTCTTTGAAACCGCCTTTGTTCATACTTCCTTCATCCTTAAGCCTTATCACAATGGCCAACTTTAACTGACAAAATGAACAAGATTTCTCCATGCAATTATACAGGCAACACAACCAAGTTGCTCTATTACACTCTGAGAAAGATCCACATTTCTCAGAGGTTTGCCATTTCTTAGCTCTATCAAACTACTTCACTTCCCTTACCATTGATCCTACTCTGTATGAGGATCATCTGCTTGAATTTTAGAAGACCTGCCAAGAGGTCGTTCTGGATGGGGAGAAGGCACTGTCTGCCACAGTGCAGGGGAGAACAATCTTCATCACTCCGGCCATCATCATCAATCATCTTCAGCTGGTTGATGAAGATGGTGAGGTGTTCTTTCCCAAAGAAGCTGTTAACCACTCTGGCCATTCAGACCTCGAGCATGGCGACTCAGCCCATTGACACCTCATCTGAGGCCGCCAGTGAGCAGAGAAAATCCAATAGCCAAGAACCAGAAGCTGGTGGTGAGAGAGAGGACTCTGGTCCAATCATCTCATCCCCCAATGATTCTTCTGATGAAGGTATGGGGAATTTGAGACTAAATGTGCTAAAACTATCACAAACATGCACCTATTTAGTCTCCAAGGTCAGTCATTTTGAATTTAAGTGACTACCTTGCAAAACAGGGTCATGATCAGCAACTTGAGATTTCTTATCTCAGGGAACAACTAGCTAGGAGACCTTTAAGAGGAGCTCAACCAGGAACACAAGAACCTGTGAGTGTGATTGACCTAACTCCTAGCTCGCCTATGCAAGAGAGTGATGCTACCAAAAAGGGGGAGAAAGTCGTTACAATTACAGAACTTGGGAGTTTTTCAAGGAGTATGGACATTGATGACTCACCATCCTCACTTGCAATTGTGCATACTCAGCAACTTCCTCAAGTTCACATTGATGTGGACTCCATAGACTCCTACATTTAGAGTCTTTTTGAGGAAGGAATACCAAGGGCAATGTCATCTCCACCAACTTCAAATCACATTACTGGGTGGATGTATGACGAAAACAGAAGAGCTCTCATCATTTAAAGAGTTCAAGGGCAGCAAGAGGTTTTCAATTTTCAGACCTTGAACTTCTATGAAAGTCTGGATCTTGTTAGCATGCCACTTGTCAAAACAGAATCACTACAGAGTTCAGCTTCAGAAGGAGACTAAGGCAATCAGGCAATGTCATTGGTCAACTGGATGTTGAGGCAGACCCTAAGATTAGCTTCATAGGGGAAACCTTGCCTGAAGGCCCAGTGGTAGAACTTGAGAGCTCTGTCTCACCATCAACTGCTGCGGAGATTCATTCCCTTTATGAGACACCTGCTGGTGAAGGTGCATCTCAACCTCTCTTTGGCCAGAGCTTGGAAGCTACACCAAGCAATAAAGCCCAAATCTCTCTCCACCCTGAGTCACAAAGGTCTGTGAGTGACAAAGGGAAAAGAAAAATGACTTCTGAGGAGATTAAGGAGGAGGAGAGAGAGAGGAAAAGGAGACTAAGGGGAGAAGGTTCCTCTACTAGGCCTGCAAGGCTTATGGAATCTGCTATTAGGGATGCCCCCAGACCAAACACTCAGAATGATGAGTTGAGAGCAGTCAGGATCAACTACTTGCAGACCAGGAACTATGACATAAATAACATCATTTCTCTCCCCTTAGATGAGTTAAATGAACTGGCTGATAAGGAATTATCAAAGGAAAGAAAGATTACAGAGGATGCAAAGCTACTTCTTCAGATCAAAGAAGAAAGAAGAAAGAAAAGACTATACAAGCATGTGCATTCTCTCTCCCCAGTTCAAGAAATTCTTGTGCAAGAGGATGTGGTGCCACAAGAACCTCAAGTAGACAAAGAAAAAGATAAGATCAACATGATCAACTACCTGAGTGCCATAAGTCTCTATCAGGCTGCTGCACCCTTTGACTATATTGATTTTGAGTACCTCAAACAAATTGAACTTGAGATAGTCAAAGAGAGAAAGATCACCAAAAGGAAGTTAAGGGAAGAGGCTGCAAAGTCAAGAGCCATCATCTAGAAAAGTATGAAGAAGTCTGTTGATAGGTAGAGGATGATGAGCTTCTTGAAGCTGCATGGATTCTCCAGAAGGAGACTTGGTCCTATATCTCTATCCACCATGGATGAGCACATTAGAGTGATCAAGCAGAAGATTTAAAGAGGTGAAGTTGTTGACTTACACTACCCACCAAGTCAGGTCTCTTAGGAAGTAGAGATTAAGATTGAACCATTTGAGACAACACAACCTGAATCTCCTGCTGAGCCTCAGAAAATCCAGAGGATGTGCAAATAGAGGATGCTCTATCAACTCTAATTCAAATAGCTCCTCTAGCATCAAGGAGACCTATCTTGTCATGGACATACACTACCAATCCAGAAAGATGGCATGTCATCAGAGATCAGGTTATTGAAAATATTTACACATCGCAGGATATGTTCACTCTGCCTCTGCATGATATCTTTGACATATGAAGACACTTTGAGAGTCTGAATTATCTTGATCATCTCATGAAGAAAGGGATGGTCTTTATCCTGATGAGGACTGTTAATATCTGAAGTCTTCAAGTGTTTTGGTAGCATCAGCCTAGGGGAGTTTGTAAGGATTAAATGTAAAGGCTGATGTAACCCAAACACCCAAAGTCTCTCCTGCATGCATGCACAAGTGTACTGAAGTAGAATGCTTCGGAAGTTTCACACAAACATTAGAAAATACAAGTGTGAAATCTTCTGAAGCCAAGACTAATATCTTTCGAAGCCAAAGATGAAGTCTTCCGAAGCTTCAAAGAGAAAGTCTTCCAAAGCCAACATTTGAAGACAGATTTCTTTTGAAGACTTTTGAACACATGCTTTATCTGATGTACCTTTTCCATACAGCTGGACCCCTTTCCATTGAAACTCTATAAAGTTATCAACTTTCATAAGTTGGTGAAAAGGTCCATGCTTTTGGTAACTGTACATTGAGGTCTTGAGTCTATAACTTTCTACTTTATGTACTTTATCCTTTCGTAATATATTATGATGTGAGCTATGGCATGTCATAGTCACAAGTCAAAAGCCAATCTGCCTTTTGACTCTACAATTGATTTTGTTTGTTGTCAGTCAATTGTATCCAGTTGGCCTTCATTGTATGGCCGGTTGTAGGATGTAGTATATGTATCTCAAGTACTTGTAACTTTCTCATATGCTTTGTAACATTTGTAATAGAACTTGAGAAAGGAATATAATGTAATCTTGAAAACCAACTCCTTGTGTGTTTTGCTATCTTGTTCTGTCTCATAATTACTTGTGTTCTTAGTATCATTACAAAAGGTTAACCAGTTTCCTGTTTGATCTGTTAAGTGTTCTTAAGCAACTCTCCTCATTGTGTTGTTGTGTTGTATGTGCAAACCCTTCACCGGTCCTGCAATTACCATGTCTGCGAAACTACATCCGAAACTATAGTTTCGCAGGAAGTTTTCATAGTTTCGCTGGACGACGATGCAATTTCACTGGATGAACCTTTAATTTCGTAGAATAGGTTAAAAATTACGAACCAATCCATTTTTGACCTAAAACTTCAATCTTTTACATCCAACACCTTGGTTTATTACCCAATAAGCTATATCTAAGCTTCTTACATGTTTTCTTACATAAAAACGTGAGTTTTGGGGCAATCTTTGCCACTTTCAAAAACCCCAAGCCCTAGAATCCGGGTTTACATCAAAAGGAACAATTAAATGATGTTTCTTACTTGGATTCTTGGTGTTTTCTTGTTGTTTGGATGCTCACGAACACCGATCTTCAATCCGGTGATCAACCGAGCCTTGAATCTTCAATTCTCTCCACTTTCTCTCTCTACATCTCTCTCTAGAATTTGGGTGTTAAGTTGCAAAATAAGAGTAGCTCAAGCTGATACGTTTATAGATACCGGGCATTCTCAGGACCTTAAACTCACCAAACATATAACTCGCGAGGTCTACTCGGTCCATACTCCATTACCCGCTTATTTTCTTTAAATAATCTCGGCTAAGCCCATTATTATTAATTGGCTCGTTTTGATTTTATTCGGGGCATTACAGTGGAGCTTGCAAGACAGATCACTATCTTGGGTGTACACGAGATAGTAATTTGTAGCGCATGAGTATCTTGGTTAGAGCTAATGTATGGATAAGTGGTCCTCATCTAAAAAATTTATCAATTTGAGTTCCATTATTAATAGAAGTTCTTGTAACCCACTTAATGATTAGCTGGTATCATTAAATCTGTTCAATAGCTGATGATGCAACCATTGGGTTGAAGAGGCTTATGGACACCTTGAACTATTGCCTATGTAATCCATCTAATACTCACTTGCATAAGGGTAGTTATGAACCTAAAAATTTCAATAACAGTTTTGAACCTATCATGATTTGAAATTTTATACGAATCTCAAGGAAAGCCTTTGACGTTGACCTGTAAGTAGAATACTAAGCAACCCTCAAAAGTTTACACCTATTCCCTTATGCTTCAGCTAAAAATTCCCTCTTGACCCTATCACTCTGTACTTTGACTAATTTTTAGTTTAACTTAATTTAAAACCTAACATATCTAATTTTATAAGAGGATTCTCATCATATTTTTTTGTCTCAAGGACAAGTATAAATATAAAACCAATTAAATCAACACTCACATGAACATGATGTCACGGTAGATATCTTCACTCTTCTGAGCAAATGCTTGTTCTTAGCCATTGCAGTGACCAACACTCACCTTATACGCACGAATTCCACCAAAAGTATCATTGAGATTTCATAGATTTTCTTAGTAATGCGATGTTACTTAGACTCTAAGGGAACTCTAAGGGAAATCAATGACTGTAATTGAAACAATAACGCATGGAATTATTGCTTTAACCTTATTAGTCACGTAACCCAATTCACTAGTATTACCTATGCCTGTATTTGGGGATTATTTTCCTCCTTCTCTAAGTAAGACTTTTGATCTTCAAACAAGTAGTCTGTGAGCACCAAGGCGACACTTGAATTAATTTGGAAATCCAATTCTACAGTTCATCTCCAATGTCTGTAGGAACAACCTATCAGAAAGTGATACAAAAACCTCCATCACCAACTCACCCTCCCCTGATTTCCGCCTTTAGTAATTTCAGTACCTATTGACTGCTCTACGTGATGAAAAAAGTTTGATTTAGGAAACATAACCATCCCTACCTTATTCTTAGATCAGAACCCGAACTGAAGAAGCAGATAACAAAAGTTACATTTTGATTTTTGATAGACTTGTTTGGGTGGAGGAGAATCTTAAGAACATTGACTAATGTCAAATTTGAACATGAACATTGGCCCATGAATACTGAAAATTGATTCGCTCATGACTAAACTATTCAATGTCATACTTTAGATACACGCCTTGCCTATTGATTGAATGGTAGAATAAATTAGTTCATACTCTCGCTAAATTTCCTTACATAGAACTTGATGTGTCTAAATTCTTTAATTAAACCTCCCTTTGAACCTGGATGTCTTTCGCTAAATGTCACTACATTGAACTATGTCCCTTGTTCTCCCAAATGTTTACTAACTCGCAAACTAAACTTGATGAATGGATACAACCCCGTTGAGGAATCAGTTAAGAATACGGACCAAGAGATTAGGTGACACATGAGTATTCAAGACTATTCAAAACCAAAATATCAAACACTGAAAATACTAGTAAAATTTCGAGATGAAATTTTATTCAACAAGGGGATGATGTCACAACCCTAAATTTTTCCTTTCTATTTCGTACCATAACTGACTTGACTTAACTTTTAAGATGAAAATTCTTTCGACAAATGGATGACGTGACACCCGGTTATTCCAAGTTAATCTAGTCACCTCCATTAGTAGTACTACGTTAACCTAGATAGTTTAGTGAAGTCTTGCATGCAAATCACGTCTTTTCACATAGAAGTATGTTCTCAAATGTTGGTGATAAAAATGAAATATAATATTCATGAGTAGTAAATTATAAATTATTTTGTGAATGTATATGATTTTTACAAAGGTACATGTATCGTTATTCGATGAAATTGTGTAATACGTGATTTCGTGATAGATGTAAATTATACGTTGTGCCTTAAATAAATGTGTAAGAAGACATCGTCTATATAGTATATCAAGGCTCGTTTATTAAATTCAAGATGTTAGACCTTGTCAGTTAGTTTGGTTCTTGTAAAATAACAAAAGCCCAATAAAAGCCCGCCTAAGTTTCCAAATTCACTATTTAGTAAAAAAATAACCTAACCCTAACCCCCACTCCCCCAAAATTCTCCCCCACAACCCCCATTCCCGATTTCAAGAACTTTTTAGCAGTGATCCCACGATCCCCAGAGATCTAACCGTTGAATCGATTCCACATTTTTAAGGAGCTTTTGGACACATAACCGATGGTGTTCACTATTGGGATTTTGATTTTAAGGCATGGAGGTCTGATTTTTATTTTTTTTCTAAACATAGAAATGCGCCTGGGAAGTTTCCCGACAATTACTGACCTTTTCGGAGGTGGATACGGCGGCAACCAGTTGCAACAAGTGGAGTTAATGGTAGAGCTCTGCGAAATGGATGTGTGGCCGCTTGCATCACTTAATTCAAAGTTCGTTTGATATGGTTTCGACCTCCATTCGTATTTAGTCGAATTCGGGAATGGATCATGGACGTTTCGAGCAACGGGGATTCATCGGCTAATAAATACTTACGCTAATTCGTAAGTTCTAGTGATTCTTATACCTTTTTCATGTGATTCATAATGACCATGTGGAACCCTAGTTTATCCAAACAAGTGTCTAATCAAACAAAGATGTATAAGTAAATTATTACTATGCTTTCTGATAAACCTGAAATCAATTGATATGCTCTGATACCAATTGATAGAGCAATTGATAGGATCAGAACCAGTTGATAGGCTCCGATATCAATTGATAGGATCAATTGAGACAATCTGTAATGATCTATGAGAACAATTCAAGTGAAACACAAACAATTGTAATCGATTCAAGCAGTATCAACAAATTCACAGTTCATTGATATAGCTAAGACAATTACAAGAGTAAGAAAGCAGTTAGCAATTCAAGCACTCAATCTCAACAACTTACTTGAATTCTCTGTAAATTGTAACAGAGAATTGCATGCGATTGCTTCCTGTTTTCTCTATTTGCATGTATTTC
>BJCM01267766.1:0-13059 GCA_018326385.1 Flaveria bidentis
AACCGAAGAAATGGTGATGTGAAGTGAGGGTGGGCGGCCATACCCACCTTTACACCAACTTTTGAAAGTTTTGTCCTTTTTGGACACTTTTAGTCCCTCCACTTGGACCTTATTGCCTTTCTTGCTTTTATTCTTCATATCTTGACTTTTAAAAATAACCGGGTGTTACAACCTTTAAACCGGAGGTCTTGGGTTCGAACCCAGCCTCCGACATTTATTTTTTTAAAGCAGATACTATGTATTTTGACTTCAGAAATTATACTAATATGTTATTAAATCAAAGTAAGAAAATTAATTTGTTAACTAAAACATTTTAGAAATTATTAAATTAATTTTAAAGGTTTTAAAAAAACTTATGATTTTAAATTTAATTACTTTGTAAAGGATAACAAAGATTATAAAAACATTATTAATTATTTTATGTAATTTAAATGTTATAAACCTATTATGGTTCGAATGTAGATTATTTTAAAACCTTATAAATCTATATGTTAAATAAATAATTATTCATTTATTCATTAAACCATATTATATATATTTAGTTAATAAATTTATCACTTAAAATTTTATTTAAGTTCTTGAAACTTATAAAACAATATAGCTTTCTATTATACTTATTTTTAAGGCTTGATATTATAAGACCTTTATAATAAATCATATAAAAGCTCAAAATTTTATAAAATGATTTTAGATAATTTTAAAGTCATTTAAATAAATATTCAATTAATTACCTTTATCAAATTTTAAATAACTAATTATTAAATTAATTATTTCTTTTTACACATTATATTAAATCTTTATTAATTCAATAAATTAAATTATTAAATTCTTATTTTATTTATTGATCTATTCCAACGTTATTGAACCAAAACATAATCGATTGCTTTATTTTTTTTGGTTTAGTTATTAAAAACCCCCAAATTCCAAATGAAACCCTAATTCATGTTTACTCTTGAATCATATCTTTATTCTAATCCCGAGACACCAAATCTTAAGTTGAACCGTGAAGGAATTGTTGGAACCATCTTATCTTCTTATTGTTATCTTAAGTGCAATGTAGCACATGAGTTTTCCATGTGAGTTTTCTTGCCCCATTTTTATATTATTTCACACCATTTTGGGGTGACACATGTTAAACTTATCAACTTACACTTGTAAACTTTTTATACTTGTAACGCACTTGCAACTCATACTTATATTTTGTCATAGTTATTTGTGTTATTGTGAGCTTTATATGAGATATATTATATGTTGACAATCATTAACTATTGCTTGACTGACAACGTCATAGATCTATGGGCCTGACAAGCCTATTTGGTGCTAAAGCCGATGTATTGTCGGCTCCTGATGACGTATGACTTGTTTATCATGGAAATCAAATACACTTAGCCAATCGTATAAACTTGTAAACTAGTAATCAGTCGAGGTTTGATTGTAGCTATATGTGTTCTATAAACTTGCATAACTCATAACCTTTGACCATGAATTGCTACTTGTAATCTTTTGATATATTATGCATATTAAACCCTTGGAAACTCACCAACTTTATAGTTGACCTTTTATTTTTAACGTGTTTCAGTTTTGATACTTGAGGATCTCATCGTGCTCATATAGGACTTGAACTTAGTTTAATTGAAAATCTTATGTTGTTGTTTATTTCTTGTTTATATTGTAATGATTTAATTGTCTTGTAATGTTCAACAAAAATGATATTTAATATTTTTCAAATTATTAGTTCCATGTGCTATGAACAATCATTTCACATTCATCCGCCCCGATGATTTCGCCATCGGTCAGGGTGTGACAAATATTCATCCACTTAAATCCTAAATTATATTGTAGTCTCGTAATCATGTCTATTGATAAAAGTTGGTTTCTTAATCTGAATCGTAGATCACCCGAGTATCAGCAACGAGTCAACTCTCTTTTATCGATATGAGTGAAAAACATATCGAAAAATATGGTCTGATTAGATGTCCGTGTAGGAAATGTCAGAATAGTCAATTATTAGGATGGGTTAAAATGAAATATCATTTAGAAATATGGGGCATGTGTCGGACATATAAGGACTGGATCTATCATGGTGAAAGTTTTAATTCCTGAAGTTGTAGTTGTAGATGATCTTGAGCCAAAAAATGAAATGGTTGACTTCATTGAAGACGTTATGAAAGAGAGTAGTAGTGTTCATGATGATTTTGAGGATTTGTTATAGGAAGTTCAATCAGAATTATGTCCTGATTGTACTAAGTTTTCTTCCTTTGACTTTTTAGCAAAGTTTATGAATATTAAGGTGAAAAATAAATGGACCAATAGCTCATTTGATGAGCTCCTTGAGTTGTTGCAGTATTCACATCCTATAGGTAACAAAATTCATTCTTCTCACTATGCATCCAAGAAGACATTAAAGAAGATTGGTTTAGGGTATGAGTCGATACACGTGTGCAAATATGATTGTGCTCTTTTCTAGGCAGAAAACCTATTGTTACAAAATTGTCCAGTTTGTAACGAGAGTCGGTGGGTCGATACAAATACAAAGGGCAAGAAGTTACCTCACAAGGTTTCACGGTGGTTTCCTTTAACCCCAAGACTATGACGTTTGTATTCTTCAAGGCACACTGCAAAAGATATGATTTGGTGTAATACTGGATGATTAGAAGATGGTACGATGCGTCATCCTGTTGATGGTTCTTCATGGAATGATTTTGATATAAAGTACCCTACTTTCTCGAGCGAACCCCGAAACGTCCGGCTAGGACTTGCAGCTGACAGTTTCAATCCATTTGGTAACATGAGTTTGACTTATAGCATGTGGCCTGTTATACTCACAACATACAATCTTCCTCCTTGGCTATGCATGAAGGAGTCCTCATTGATGTTGTCATTGTTGATTCCTGGTCCTAAATTCCCCAGGAAGGACATGGACATTTTTCTTAGGCCGTTGGTGGATGAGCTTAAATAGTTGTGGGTGTCGGGCGTGCGTACTAAAGACATGGGGACAAACACATTTTTTACAATGAGAGAGGCTTTGTTATGGACTATAAACGACTTTGCGGCTCATAGTAGTCTATAAGGTTGGAGCGGGCAGGGCTACAAAGCATGTCCGACTTGTAACGAAGACACTTCTTCAATGTGTGTCACAAATAAAGTCGTTTTGTTGGTCACTGTCGGTTTTTAGATGCAAACCATGAATGGAGAACAAGTTTGGACTTTAACTGAGAACTCGAGATAATAGCCCATCCGAAACAATTTAGTGATACTGACATAGAAGGAGTATGAGTTAAATCAAAGCAGGAGGAGTATGAGTTAAATTGGTCCAAATGAAGCATATTTTTTTGAACTTGAGTACTGGTCTTCTCTACAGTTAAAACATAACTTAGATGTGATGCATATAGAGAAAAATGTGTGTGATAGTTTGCTAGGTACTCTTCTAATGAATGAAAAGAGCAAAGATACACCAAACGCACGGGTTGACTTGAAGAATCTAAATATTCGGAGTAGGCAGTGGTTGGAGAAAAAAAAAGGCAAGTGGTATAGCCCCTACCCAAAATGTTCATTGAAAACCAATGATCGAAAGTTATTTTGTGAGTTTATAAAGAATGTAAAGTTTTCTGATGGGTTCAGATCTAATATCAACAAGAGAGTGATAGATAACAATACTAACATTACTAGGTTGAAATCTCATGATTGTCATATTCTCATGCAACGTTTGATACCGATTGGTGTTAGAGGTTTTTTAGCCAAATATACTTATGCACCAATAGTTGATCTGTGTATATTTTTTAAGCAACTTTGCTACAGAACACAATTAATATATGATATGAAGAAAGCTAAGGAGTCAATTCTTATAATATTGTGCAAGTTAGAATTGATCTATCCTCCAGCGTTTTTTGACATTATGGGTAATTTAGTTTTGCATTTACCTGATGAAGTGATTCGTGGTGGTCTAGTGTGTATGAGATGTATGTATCCATTTGAAAGGTATATGAGAAAACTACAAAATTATGTCAGAAACAAGGCAAGACCAGAAGGTTGTATAGCTAAAGGATATATTATTGAAGAAGCTCTATCATTTTGTTCGAGGTACCTTCGAGATGTTAAGACTCAGTTCAATCATTCTGATAGAAATGAAGATATTATTATCGAAAAAAGAAAGATATATGCATTTGAGTCAAAATGTCGTCTGGCTAGCGCAAAAAAAGATGAAATATCTTTCTCCAGGTGAAAAACTGAAGTTAGAATAGTTTGTCTTTGATAGTTGTCAAGAAGTCAGAGACTATATGAAGTAAGAGTTTCTATCTGTAAGTTTTTATCATTAGTTAAATATATTCCATTCCTTACATTATATATATATTTTTAAACAATATAGCGAATTTAAATCTGAAAGCCCATATGAGGATGTCATAACCGAATTTCCATCATGGTTTCTCGAGAAGGTAATCCGTGTACAAAATTCTCTTAGCTTTCCAACATGAATTCAAATCTATATTTGTTAGCTAATTTATATATAACACATTATTTTCTTAGGTTTATTCAATGAAAATACAAAATTCTCTAGATTTTCACTCAGAGTTGTATGCTCTTTCAATGGTGCGGACTTAAAAGCCTATAATTACACTACTTGCATAGTCAACGGTGTTAGGTTTATGGTACTTGCATGTGACGCGGAACGCACAACCCAAAACTCTAGTGTTTTAGTGGAGGGTGAAAATGGTGAGAAATATTATGACCAAGTTGAAGAGATTATTAAGTGGTGTTATGCAAACGGGTACAGTCCTATTTCATTGTAAATGCTTTGATACTCGAAGGGGTATTTCATACGACAATAATATCACCAGTATCAACACCGAATGCAAATGGGACAAAGACGATCAACTCATATTTGCTTCCCAAGCTAAACAAGTGTTCTACATCCGAGAACCTTCTTGGAGAAACAAAAACAATAATAAGCTTTGGGTCGTCGAGAATGTTAATCATCGTAAAATTTGGGATCAACCGCCATCCAATGATTACATCCTGGGGAACATTCAAATTGTTGATAATGATTTAATAGAAGACCTTGACGTCGTTCATAATCATTCTTCATCTAATAGTGTACTTTTCATTGACTTCACCCAATACTTACAAAATATTCCAACTTATGTAGTCAATGACGAGACTACAAGTGAAGTTAATCCACCAAATGTTACTGCTAATGTGATGTTTGAGTACGAGGGTGATTATGATGAAGATGATTTTGATTATGACACTGAGGGGTCTGACAACGAGACTGAAGTATATGAGGGATCCTCAAATTAATATGATTGAAGTTAATCCACCAAACTTTGTTTGTATTTTCATGTTATATTAATAACTTTATTCTTATAATTTGTATATCTTATAATTTTTACAGACATGGTATATTTTTGGATTGTTTTGGTATACCTCATGACTGATGTAATGAGCCATGGAGGTGATGGCACGGGGGATTCACCAATTCCTCCTTTTGGCGAGCGCAGAAGCCATCAGGTGGATGGTAGTATTATATATATTTTTGTTTATTCAATTATTATTAATATATATTGTAAGTATTGATTTCTTTTATTATAAATACAGGTTTGCCTTCCTAGAAAACAAGAGGGAATGCAAAAAATAAAAAGTTGCAGCAGGATTTAGAAAAAAAGGGGATCTTTATCTCTTTCTTTTGATAGAGCTTCCATGTATACCCCAGTTAGTGAACTTAATGATATGTGCAGGATCGGTTTTTGTATTCAACACAAGTATTTCTCTCAAACTCACTAATGAACACTCAAGAAGCAGAGTTCTTCTAAGAGTTGACTATAATATATTAAGTAACACAAAGAAAACACAAGAGAATGATTTTCAAGATACTTGTATATATGACTTCTCAACTCAAAGTATTAATAGACTTTTACAAGCTTACTACAAGAGTTAAAATAAGAAACTATATATACTACTATCTATAGTCGGATATACTTTGATACCAGTTGGAATCCTATAACTAAAGCAAATACTACAAAGCTATAGTTAAGGTATAATGTCTTATCTAAGATATGGTAGTCATGACATGTCCATGACTTACCTTTTGTCACCAACTAAAGTTGGTAACTGTAATAACAAATAAAGTTAAACAGTGGAATAAAGTATGATCAACTACATGGCCTTTTGGAAAAACACCATGCAGTATCAGAGGTCTTGCAATGGAGTGTTAGAGACACCATACTTATGTCCACTGGTCCATAGTAGTTACTTTCAAAGGTTAACTGGCTTCGGAAGAACTTGTTCTTCCGAAGCCCCTTATACTTTGGAAGTGGCTACTTCCTCTGAGGCTCCCTTTGGAGTTCATACTTTGGAAGTTGTAGTCATCATTTATTCTAAGTGTTGAACTCTTGGAAGAGAAGAGACTTGGTCTATGGAAGCTGAAGCTTATCTTCAAAAGTTCCTTTGAGCTTTGCTTTGGAAGTTCAGCATATACTTTCGGAAGTGCTGAACTTGTCTTCGGAAGAACTTCATTGGTTATGCTCAAAATACTCTAAGTGTTTGGTTTTGGTTGTACCAGCCTTCTTCTTGATCCAACAAACTCCCCTAGGCTGATGCTACCAAAACCTCACTTGTTTCTACTCCTCAAAACTTTCAACACCAGGGAAAGCAGATGCTAATCTGTTTCTTTGTTTTTCCTAGAAGTGGTGCTGAGAAGTTTGTACAAATCATTCGTTGACAGGAGATCCAGTCTGTCACTCTGAATGATATGTACCCTCTGTTGAGTCCCTCTGTAGAGTGTTAGTTGACGGGAGTTATAGTCATACTCCCATTTAACTATTTGGTTCCAATTCAGGTCCTTACACCATTTGTAGAAAGGATTTTCCTTTGATGGTTGACCTTTCCTTATCTTCCTTCTCTCTCAGCTTCAACTCCTCTTCAATCTTGGCTTTTGCAGTTAGCTCAGCAAGATGAAGGTTGCTCAGATGATTTCTGATGTGAGCAACTATTTTGGAGTTGGAGGGATTGGAGTATGGCTTCTCTGCTAACTCAATTATATCGAATCTGCTAGAGTGTAGCAGGGAAGAGGCATTTAGCCTGTTGCTCCCTCCATTCTCTCTTTCCACAACAAAGTTGTGAGAGGCTTCATCAAAGCTTCACTGGATAATCTTCTTTCTTGGCACAAGGGGCTGACTAGGAACCTTTTCCCTTTCTTTGTATCGAGTAAAGTCACTAGCTTTCTTCTGAGCTTCTTCTCTTTATCGTTTAAGGAATCAGAGTTAAGGCCAAGTAGTCTAGCAGCTTGGTCTAGGAACTGCTCTCTTGTGAGGGAACTTGAGGAGTTATCTATGTAAGTCAAATTGACAGACTCTTCCTCACAGGAGATGCTGCTCAAAGTTGTGCAGTTGATGAGCTTCCTCTTGATCTCCTTAAACTCTTCTAAGGAAAGAGATTTAGGTGGATGAGAGGATGACTCGGGTGGTTGTTTGGTTGATGAGGATTGGGTTCTTGGTAAGGTTTTAGGTTTGAGAGTGAGTAGTTTTGGTGGTTGTTTCGATTGAGTGGGTAAGGAAGTGGGTAAGGTTGAGGATGTGGGTTCAGGGGTGTAAGGATCAGAGGTTGGTTCAGTTTTGATAAGGAAAGGAAATGGGATAGGTTTGGGTTGAGGTTGTGGTAATGGAAAAGGTGTGAAAGTCATCCCCTGTACTTTTTAGTACATCTCATTGCTTCTTCCTGAGCGTATGTCAGCTTTGATCTCACTGACAATATGTTGCAGGGTCTTTATGGTCATGGGTCCAACCTGCCTGCCTAAGAAGCCATGGGTCGTGAGATAGTCTTTTATCCAGGCTTTGTCCCTAGACTTCTTCAAGGCTGCAAGCTCAGCATCATCTTTCTTCTTCTTTCTCTCTTTCATCCTCTCCCTGGAAGCCTTCTTTCTTTCTTTCTCTCTCCATTTGATCTTGTTCTTTGTTTACCAGCCACAGGATCGTGTCATTGCTATATGGAGCAAGTAAATCAAGAGAGAATCCTCTTGAGTTCAGAAAGGCTATTCTCTCAATCCTTAGCCTTTGATCGACTTCCTTCTTTTTCCTAAGGTTTTCTTCTTCCAAGGCCAACCTTGCTGCTTCTTCTTGTTCTTTTAGTAGTAGGGTTACCTTTTCCAATTCAATCAGGCTCCTCTAATGGTAAGAGAAGCATTTCTCCATTTGCAGCTCCCATCTTGACAAGTCTGTCAATTACTTCCACTCTTTTCTTGTTATTGATTGTCTCCTGGTTGGCTACAACTGCTTTGCTACTGGCAGCTAGTAGTTTCCCAGAGGGTAGTCTCCCCTTTCTTTTTAATTTCTCCAACCTTTCCTCCTCTAGCAGTTCTTCCTTAGTGAGCTTCCTTTTTCCTTTGACATCTTCGGAAGCTTCTGACCTTGGAGGTTCTTGTGTAGAGGATTCAAGCTGTTAAGTAGTTGTTAGAGCATGAGATGATGATGGTGATTGATTGATGGATAACTTGAGAAAGTTGTCACTATTCACCTCAGATGCTAGTTCCAAGATTGTATCTGTGATGATAAGATCATCGGACAAGGAGAAGAGTCATTCCGTAGCTTCCATCTCAACTTCGGAAGATTGAAGATGTTCTTCCTTAGCTTTGACTTCTATTTTGGAAGTCTGTGGTAGTACATTCACTGTCCCAACTATTTTGGTTGCTAGGCCATCAGTTTCCATTTCCCCTTCGAAATTAATCTCAGGTTCCATGTAGACATTAGGTTGACCAACTTCCTCAAAAGTGGTAGAGGGTGTATTCAACCTCTAAAGCTCTTCTGCTCTAAAGTAGGCCATAGAGATATCTGGTCCTGGCTGCCATATAGAAGAACCCATGAGAAAAAAGGTAAGAAACTTGTTTTGATCTTTTTAGCATTCGAGGATCCA
Source organism: Flaveria bidentis (assembly GCA_018326385.1). NCBI lineage: Eukaryota > Viridiplantae > Streptophyta > Magnoliopsida > Asterales > Asteraceae > Flaveria > Flaveria bidentis. The sequence goes on from BJCM01267766.1 coordinate 8,902, forward strand.
CTTGTAGGGTAACTAGAGGAGGCCCAGGGAAGACATTTGAGTGCTGAGAAGGATATCTTGAAGAGAGCATTGAGATAATTGAGTCCTTGGACACCATGGGTGTTTGTCTTTGAACATTCTTCCCCTTTTTGGTAGCATCATCTTGAGAGCTAGAGGAAGAAGTCAGGGAGACCTGAACTGGTACATGCCTAACAAACCTCTCAATCTGTTTCTCAGCTAGTTTAGCCCTGAGATTGTCAATCTCAAGTTGCTGAGTGGGGGACCTACTTTCTAAGGTCTTAACCCTGAATTCAAGGTTTGAGACTTTAGTGAATAGGTCTTGAATGGTGAGTTTCAGTCTTTCCTCATCTTCATAAGAAGAATCATGGGGAGATAAGGTAACATACCTTGTATGTTCATCCTCACTACCAAAAGTGGTTTCTTGGCGCTCTAGTTTCCTATGCATAATGATGTCTCTTTCAAAGTCATCAGAATGCTTGGTTGTTGTAGATTCAGTCTCAAAAATGTTACCACTGTTCTAAGGGCTCATTGAGGCAACTACAGTAGTGGCAGCTGAATCTACATGAGTCCCCTCCACTCAAGTGGCACTCACCTCAGTTTGGATATGCTAATGGGGGCTAAAGATCAGGGGTCTCCTTGGGCTCAGTTGATCCTTTAATGGGTGTTGTGGATCAACTTTACTGCGGTGAAGAGACATGAACTCTTCATTAGATCCTGTCAATAGGTCAGTGAAAGTTATGGCGGTTATTCCTAACGACCCGTGTCTTTGATCAATGTCTAATGGCATTGAGCCTTTGGTGGGGCAGTCCTTTTTTGGCTGCTCAGGGGAGTATAGAAACTCACCCTGAGGGCTTTTAGGTTGGGATTCGGGCTCATGGGATTGACTGAGGAGACTCAATACCCATATTGAGGTCAATGGTGAAGGAAGATGGGACCTCAGGCTGAGTGGGAGCCCATATTTCCACTCTAGCCTTTTTGGGTAAAATAGGGGGACTTGTTCAATCAGAGGTGATTGAACAAGGGTTCGTTTTGGACGTCTCTGATAGGTGATCTTGATGGGTGGAGAAGGAAGATTTGGCAATGTGAGGGTAGTTGCTGGTGTGGGTTCATCACCTTTAGGGTTAACAGGGATTTCACCAGGAGCCATAGGCTCAATCATACCTGGAACACGTGCAATATGTCTTCCAATGCAATTGGTGGACACTCTCTTCAAAACTTTGAAAATGGTCGGCCTCATGTGAGGGACAGTCAAAGCAGCTGCACAGAAAAACTGACTTTGGTCCAACTCATAGTTGATTATGTGCTGGATGAACCTAGGGTACATAAAGAATATGTCCTTTTGAAGGTTTCCCATGAGGTTAGTCAGCACAAACCTTGAGTAGTTGAAGCAGAGGCTTTTCACCAATCCATAAACTAGGCAGCCTAGTTCATATAGGATTTGATCCCATCCCCCAGACTTGTTTGATAAACAACGAAGAACAACATGCAATAAGAACTTCCGGTTGTAGGAGAAGTAAAACTTGTAGATAGTAGACCTGTTTACATCTCCACCATAACCTATCAGGATGTATGTATCATCCAGGTATGACTTGGAAAATTCAGTAGGGGCGCCCTTATCATGAAGCTCCAGATGCTCCCTGATGATTTGTTCAGAGATGACCAACTCCTGGCCACAAATGCTCGACCTCATAACCCTAACTTGATTTAGGGTTTCTATACGACCGTTGGCCCAAAACTACTCCATTTGGTTCAGATAAACGGCCAGGTTTACAATCAAGGCATTATAGTAGGTAGATTGGGTGAGAAAAGAGATGATTTCAGAGAAGTTAGCATCCCTGGATGAATCTAGAAATGTGTCTTGATTATGTTGAGGGTTTAGTGCCATTGTGAGAAAGAACAAGGGAAAAAAGTTTGAATCGGAAAGTGCTTTGGGCAGAATGGTAAAAAGATTAAAATGGTGAGTCAGAATTATTTAAATGGGTGAAAAAGACGGATGGATAAGGTGAAGTGATGGTTTGGGGGTAAGATGAAGGGGTAAGATGTGACAGTGAGGGTAAGATTAAAAACCCTTTAAAAGATTCTGACATCATTGATAAAATCTTTTCTTTTTACAGTGTGAAGTCTAAAGGTTTCCATTATAGAGTAAAGTATTCTTCCGAAGGTAAAAGTATTTCCGAAGGTTTTTCTCTTCCGAAGTCAAAACATGCTTTCGAAGGTAAATGAATTTACTTCCGAGAGTAAGAAGGTCTTCTGAATGAAGAATTTTTCAAGCTTCGGAAGTAGTAAAGATATACTTCCGAGACTAAAATGCTTCGGAAGATAAAGCTTGAACTGAAGAAATTGCCTTCGGAAGATAATGAAAGATTCTTCCAAGGGTAATTTTCTCTTCGGAAATACTCACACTTAGTCAATTTTGAAGAATAACCTTTTGTAATAGGGCTTAGATTGTATTTGACAGAAGACAAGACATATTTTAAAAAGGTTTTCAAATGAGATACATTAGTTAATGTTTATCATCCCAATAGCCGTAATGGGATACTTAAATCTTTGTTCATCAAAGGATTTGGTGAACAAATCAGCATATTGTTCATTTGAGTCAACTTTGACTAATTTAATCAGGTTTTTTTCATGAATATCTCTAATGAAATGGTACCTGATGTCAATATGCTTTGTCTTGGAGTGCTTCACCGGATTTTTAGTAATGGAGATTGCACTCTTGTTGTCAATGTGGATAGGAGTGCTCATGAAATCCATAGTCTAGCATCTGATTTTGAATCCAGGGCAGCTAAGCATAACAACTTGCAACAGAAATGTATCCAGCTTCAGCAGTAGATGTTGAGACACAGGATTGCTTCTTGCATTGCCATGAGATTATCCTTCCACCAAGAAATTGACATCCTCCTAATGTGGATTTCTTGTTGATGTTGTACCCACCATAGTCACAATCAATATAGTCATAGAGATTGAAGTTGGAGTTTCTAGGATATCTGACCAAGCTTTGGTGCTCCTTTGAGGTATCTAAGAATTCTTTTGGCAGCAACTAGGTGAGACACCTTTGGAGCAGCCTGATATCTTGCACATATGCTTGTAGCAAGCATAATATCAGGCCTGCTTGCTGTGAGATACATCAAAGACCCAATAATTGCTCTATACTAATGTTGATCAGTATCCTCCCCCTTAGAGTCAGGGCAAAGATTGTGGTTTCTGGGAATAGGTGTCTTGGCTGATTTACAATCTTTTATCTCAAATATTTCTAAGATGTTATTTACATACTTAGATTTATTGATAAAGAATCCATACTTCCTTTGCTTCACCTGAATTCCAAGGAAAAAGTTCATTTTCCCATAGAATTCATTTCAAACTTCTTCTTCATAATGTTCTAAAAGTCTTTACACATTTGGTCATTTGAAGAACCAAATATGATATCATCAACATAGACCTGGACGAGCAATATGTCTTTCCCAAACTTCCTTATGAAAATAGTCTTATCAATGGTATCTCTAGTGTAGCCATTCTTCAGAAGAAATTGAGCCAAGGTCTCATACCACAACCTAGGTGCAGCCCATATAGAGCTTTATCCAGTTTGCACATATAGTTGGTGTGATGTGGGTCTTCAAATCCTGGGGGCTGGCACACATAGACTTCCCTATCTATATCCCCATATAAAAAGGCACACTTGACATCTAGCTGGTAGATAGTAAAATTCTTAGATCCTACATAAGCAAGGAAGATCCTAACCGCCTCAAGTCTTGGAACAGGTGCAAAAAAATCAGTATAATCGATTCCTTCTTCTTGAGTGTATCCTTGAAGTACCAGTCTTGCCTTATTCTTGATGATCAAGCCCCTATCATCTCTCTTGTTTCTAAAAACCCATTTGGTGCCTATAGGTACTTGACCAGATAGTAGCGGGCAAAGGTTCCAAACCTTTTGTCTTTTGAATTGAAGCAATTCCTCTTGTATTGATTCAACCCAGCTACTATCTTTCAAGGCATCTTCTACCTTCTTGGGTTCCATCTGAGACAAAAAGCATGAGTACAAGCAGACATTCCTATTATGAGATTGTCCCCTGGTTCTCACACCTTCAGAGACATTTCCAATGATGTTTTCAGCTGGATGAGTGTTGTGAATCCTAAGCCTAGGAATTATATCCAGTTGCAT
>BJCM01267767.1:0-32010 GCA_018326385.1 Flaveria bidentis
ATGTTAGCGGCCATAACATAGGAAATTTTAGAAGCATAAAGCAAGAAAACTGTCCAAATTCAAGTTAGAAGCATGTTCCATGACCAGAAGTGGTGAAAGGGGTAGGTTAGGTAGGATGGGTAACGGGTCAAAACAGATAAAAAAAATATAGGTATAAATTACAATTATGATGCGGGTAAAAGTGCACGATTTGATAAAGATGTCTACTCACAGATGTTGAACAACGAAAAAAAATTACATACCATTGCATCTTTCTGTAATTTCCTATTTGATTCTGCCGTGATTCCTAAAAAGTCCCTCACTTTGCCAATAACTGGCACAATTAAGAAAAAAGTCAACATCACATCTTCTCTAATCCACTAAATATTCTTTAGAATGTGGCTTAATAAACAGAATTGCTAAATCTAGTGTGCTCGTTACACACCTCTGTGAAGATGTTGATCAATATATTCATCTTTGCATAACATATATGCTATAATCAAGCATTAATTTGCTATAACATAGAGAAAAAAACCTAAAAACTGGTTTAGATTGGACATTTCGTAGATACAGCAAGAAACAACATAGAAATTAGGGAATCAAGCATTGAACAAAAGGCAAAGGAAAGGAAATTGTTAAATTCATACCTGTAAAACCATAGAGAAGAAGCAAACCGCTTCAAACAAGTGCTCGATTCACTGATTCAGAAGGGTAAAATGGGCGGTGCGTGTGAGGCGAGGATCCCCAATTGCATCTTAAGGGCATTATTGGAATAAAGTAGCAGATGAGAAAGAAGTTAGACATGGACTTTTCATATGCCGTCTTATTTTTTCGTTGAAATGACTCTTTTGGTCATGCTTTTTGTTTTATATATCAATTCTGTTTCACTTTCGCCCAAGAAAACGGAACTTTATGTATGAGCATTTGGGCTTCGACAATTCTTCTTTTATTAACATTCTAAGCCCAACTGAAATTTTTTGTTAACTTGAAAATTGGGCTTGGTATAATAGCATTCACTCTGACTTTTCCGTTTTCAAACTTTCACCTTTATAATATACTAATTATCAAGTTTTATGTGTTTATATTTTAAGTTTAATGGGTTGTACTTGTTTTTGAATTTTTTAATCTTTGATTTTCTTTTACTTTTAACCTCAGTACTTTTACAAAATTTACATTTTAATCCTTATGAATTTTCATTTTTCACTTTACTCTTATACTTTTCATATTTTTACAAGTTTTTTGTTTCCGTTTCAACCTGAATTTTACGAGTTAACACACTGCAATGTGTGCGCGTGATTTTAGATTTACGCTTATTTTTCCCCTTTAACGGCCTGTCACAACGCGCGAGTACTAGATCAACTTAGTTTTTTTTAATGTTTTACGTTTCACGTGTGTGGTTAAAACGTTTTTAGTTTTTACGTTTACTTTTTCGTTCGGTTTTATATTTTTCGTTTTTATGTCTTTTTTAATACGAGCTTTTTAGGTTTTGGTGGTTGCTAACGATAATATAACATTTTTGCTATTTGACATTATTTTACACCTCTACTGTAACGCAGTGGACTTAATACTAGTTTACACTAAAAACATATATTTTTTTACTTTTTCTTTTGATTAAATAATATTTTTTATATTTTTATCATTATCTTTTATCTTTCATTCACTCACAACCACCTTTAAAAGTATTAAAAAATTTACGATGGTTGTACTATGTTTCTCCAAATATGAAGAATTACGGTACAACCCCAAATATAAGGAACCACTTATATCTATCCTATATAATACACGGGACATACTCACATCAAAAATAGGAAACACACTATGAACGTTTTAAGTGATTAGTGTATATGAAATTATGGATTCATGTTTGACTCTTTTATAATTAAGTATTTCCAATTGGAAGTTACATTTTCTTTCTAAGACAAACGCACGTTTAGTCTTATTTCTAAAGCTACTTTATTTTTACGATTAGACTTGAATTATATATCTTATCGGAAGAGACAAACTGTATTTACTTTTAGTGTATTTATACTCGTTTGTGTTATTTAATTTTACTTTGTTAATCTTAATTTTTTGGATTTTAGCGAACCAGCGTATTCGGTTTCGAAATTGAATTTGTTTTCATTTTCAATAAAAGCATATTTTATTTATATTTGAACACTTAACTTCACCAGTCTTAAATTAATGATAAACAACTTAACAAATATAACACTTTACCAAATCAAACCACACTTTTGTTACCATATATCCTCGATCAAAATATCAACCAAATTATATAAAATACACATACTTTTACAAATATATTTTTGTACAAACATAATATCTTTTACGAATCTTCCTAGAACCCGATGCACATGCCACATTCAAAGGCCAATATAACGATACCACTCATTGTCCAACAATATATAACAATAATAATAATATTATTATTTTCATCATCATTTACGGGTTGTTTGACCCAACAGATTAACCCGATAAACCGATACCCATCATCGTGAATTCTCCATAAATGTGTTGGTGGTTTTGGGTGTAATCAATTAACCATCAACGTCGATTGAAAACCCAAGTGAAAGAACTTCACTCTCTATCAATACTTCCAAAATTCTTTCAATTTGTATTCATCTTTTGCTCAAAACTTCACAGATCTTCTCAACATGTCAGGTTCGTACTCTTTTATCTGTTTGTTTGTATGTCAATTCGTCTATCAGTTTCATCATATGTATCGATTGGTTTCCTTTAGTGTGTATTGGATTTAATTGGGGACAAAGTACTTTGTTTGTAGGTTTAACTGTTTCCCAGTTTAGAGATTGTGATGTTTTAGCAGCAGAGATGATGATGATTGATGGATTATGTTCTTCGACTTTTAGAAATTGTTAATTGGGTCTTCGAGTCTAAGATCATCGTTTCAATTTTGAGTGATGATGTTTCTTTTTCTTTTTTTATGCGATTTGTTAATTGAAGCATAGATTGTGTTTTTCAGTTCTTTAAGATTAATGATTAAGTGGGTTTAAGTAAAAATTTCTCCTTTGTCAAAGATCATACTCTTTTTAAGTTTATGATTTGATTTACTAAACTGATTTGAAAGCCAAAAGGGCTAATGCAAATTAATAGTTGAAGTTGTTGTGGATTCTAAATCCAAAAGAACAGGATAAAGTGATTTTTAAAATATTAATCACCATTGTTGTAACTCATGTGGGCTCTCAGTTTTTACTTTGTACTTCTGATTTCAAAACAATTGTATTTATTTTAAGCTAATAATCAGTTTGTATGGCCTTCAAATGCTTAATTTTGTGATAAAAGATATTCAAGTTCATAATTGGTCAAACTGTTGGATTCTTTTTTGTAATGTTATGGAATACCCTTCCATTTTTAGTATAACATGTGCATATTGCATTTGCAATGGATATGGCATTCTATATGGTAATGTTGTTGTACTATATTATGTGATCTGATGTCTTGTAACCTCTGTAACTTTCCCATTATATATAACTTACTGCAAGATGTTTGTTCTTGACAATTCTTACATTTTAAAAGTTATCTACTTGCTCAGTCTTTATCTTACACATACTGATAGTATGATCTTGTTCCACAAGATTCACTTTTTTTTTAAATCTTGTATTAATCATCACTGTTTCTTAGACTTCTTGTATTAAAATCATCCAAAAAGATGCTAACTTTATGGCACATTTGGTTATTTATCTTGTAGATAATGAAGATCCAGTTGTGGCGACTCAGTCTGGCCTATTGCCACTTTCCAAACTCAAATGTTGGCAATGGTGGGTTCTCGTTGCCTTTAACATATGTTTTCTGATTATAGGTCAAATTGCCGCGGTTCTTTTGGGTCGATTTTATTATGATCAAGGTGGAAACAGCAAATGGCTGGCTACACTTGTTCAAACTATTGGGTTTCCTATCCTCTTCATCCCATATATTATTTTTCCTTCAATTAATAAATCATCAACTACATCCAACACAACCTTTTCACCAGCGGTTATTTTCTTGATCTATATTGTTGTTGGTGCGCTAATTGCTGGTGACAATATGTTATACTCTGTGGGATTACTATACCTTTCAGCCTCTACTTACTCCCTCATATGCGCTACTCAATTAGCCTTCAACGCGGTCTTTTCATATTTCATAAATTCCCAGAAGTTTACAGCTTTAATTTTCAATTCTGTGGTGGTTCTTTCGTTATCCGCCTCTCTGCTTGCTGTGAATGATGACTCAGATAAGCCATCTGGCGTCACAAACAAGAAGTACGCCCTTGGTTTTGTGGCTACACTTAGTGCTTCTGCTCTTTATGCACTTTTACTTTCACTCATGCAACTTACATTCCAAAAAGTTATCAAAAAAGAAACGTTTTATGTGGTTCTCGAGCTTCAAATCTACACGTCATTCTTTGCCACTTGTGTTTCCGTCATTGGTCTTTTTGCTAGTGGTGAGTGGGGGACTTTGGGTGGTGAAATGGACAGTTTTGGTAAGGGTGGTCTGGCTTATGTGATGACATTGGTTTGGACTGCTGTGGCGTGGCAGGTGTGTTCCGTTGGTGTTGTGGGCTTGATCTTTGTGGTGTCATCTTTGTTTTCAAATGTGATCAGTACTCTGTCATTGGCCCTGACTCCATTAGCTGCACTAGTCGTGTTTCACGACAAAATGAACGGCGTAAAGATAATCGCGATGCTAATGGGCTTATGGGGTTTCTGTACCTACATTTATCAGAATTATCTTGATGATCTTGAGGTGAAGAGAAAACAGACGGACGATACTGGTACGCAACTTAAATAGTTAAATCTTCAAGTTGATGTTTTTTAACCATCTTTCATCTAACTGTTAGAAAGTATCTTGACATCTTGTTAAAGTTGGATATTTATGAAGGATTATTCTCAGAAGGTTTAATGTATGGAACTATGGATCTTGTTTTAGTTAATCTTTAATCAGTTTTTATATGTTATTGAATGTTTTATCATCAGGGAATTATCTTAAAATAGCAACATACTTTTGTTTTTTACTGATCATACTTTTTAGCGTGATTATCCTCTCTAATCGGGTATTCAGGATTAAGGTTTAGTTTATTTCATGCACATTTAGGGGCAGTATTATCAGAAGAATCAACTCCATTGCTACTTGAATGAAACTGAGCATAAGCAGAAGCAGGAAACTTGTTCCTCCAGATGCACTAGTTGAGGTATGTTTTGACTTTTTTGGTCAAATGAGTCTGATTTGACTTTGAAAATTCTATATAATTTGTAACAGTAGAGCTATTGGTTGCATGTTATTAGTAAAATTGGAGGTAGAATTGAATTTGAAATGACTCGTTTGACCGTTAAAGTCAAAATAGTTTCTTGTTTTGCAATGGAGGTGATTGAATTTCTGTATAGGCATTGTGCATGATAGTTGGTGGAAGTGGCCGTCACGAATGTATTGGTGTTGGCGGTGCCGCTGTGGCCAAAGGGTGGTGGTGATTTGTTTGGCTATTGTTGTATTTTGGACTGTGCATTGTTTGATGAAATGTATATCTGCATTGATGTAAACAAATATGTTACAGATGAAAATATTATATTTACAGTATTGGAGATCTTTAAAGATCTCAAGAATTGAATTATGTTACATTTTTTAACAATTATGTTGAAAAGTATGTGTGTTAAATTATTGATTATGGTTTTGTAGCTTGTAAAACTAGGAGAAAATGAATATATCGGTCACATGACATGTTAAAATGACATACATGCCCTAATTATCTAATACGTGTCGTATGAGTTGGTGTCATACAAGTATATAGGCCATATGATATGATATAACGACACAAAAGTGATTAATATGATCATTGGCAGAGTCATGATTCCTATGACATTCTTTGCATTGTCATATGGTCTATATGATAACGTCATCTAATCTAATGTTTGACGTAAGCATCACCGTGCACCTTAAAAATATAAACCATAAAATAGAAAGTGTCAAATAAAAAAGATGCATCATTCATTTCTAAGAGTTCATTTTGTTTGTATAAAGTACCTAACAAACAAATAAGATAGTTTTATTTGATACATTAAACTAAAGATGGAGGAATATTAATTTGATTTTTGCCATGTGAAACGAACAAACACTGTATACCAAAAGCTTAAATCAACAATATAAATTGAACCCATTTATTATATAAAATGTTTTGACTTTTACATGAATGAGAAAGATACCAAGACAAATCAGTTGGTGGGGTAAAGTAATATCCAAGAGAAAACAATGTTGTTTCAAGAACATCTTCAACATTATATTCTAAATAATACTAATATAATAACAATAATAATAATCTTATTATTACTTTACTACTACTACAATAATCATATAAAGTAGATACTTTTAGGTCCCATTGTAAAGTAATAGAGTGCAAGTTCAGAAATGTAGCAATGTGTAATATTATGTAACTCGAGTATTTTTAATGCTAGAAAAAAAGGTAAAATCACATTAAATCTACTTATTTTTGTCATTGTGTGTCATGATTTTAGGGCATATTTGGGATTGTTTTTATAATCAACTTATGATTTTTTTGAAAGGGTAAAAAGATAAAACACTCTCCAAAAATCACCAAAAGTTAAAAAGTTTTAACTTTTAGTGATTTTGTGATTTTTGGATGAGTATTTTTGTCTTTTTACCCCTTCAAAAAGTCATAAGTTGATTTTAAAAGCAATCACAAACAAGCCCTTAGTAAAAATGTAAAATAACATCGCATAAACCACGAGTTACGTGTGTATAAGATGTAGATACTCGAATATAATCCGCATACCATTAATCTGTAGACAAATCCAAAGTCATTTTTAGACAAGACATGAGTATTAAAAACGAATACTAGAATTCAATTTGCTCCTTGGGTTGATAGCCCAATGATAGTCAAAGAGTATTTAAAGACAACCGAGGTTTATACACTGACATGAGATGTATCAGTAGTTGGTGTTGTTTAACTGTACGAGTCGTTCTGAAATAAAACAAAAATTCAATTAGATGTATCCAGGTCTATGGGATACATAAAAAAATGAGAACACATATATAAAAAAGTAAACACTCGAATATAATTTGCATATATTTATCTATACGATGGACAAATATAGTCGCGATCATTCTGGGACAAATCTCATTTATAGGAGTCACGAGAATAATATTTGAAGTATAAGAAAAAACAAGTGACAACCTCGTCAATTTTCTCTTTTAATAAATGCATGTGAACACACGTAATGTCAACCAATATTGAATAAACGTGGCTTTATGTTAAGCGCTTGTTACACCCTTATTGGGCGGGGACAGACTCACCCACGTAATATTATATTTTTATGAAGATTTTTTTTGTGGTTGCATGTGGTTTCTAAAGTCTAACTAATAAACAACTCTTTATTTTATTATTTAACCATTTAGTATCCCAAGCGGATGTGAATATGTGATGGTCAATGGTATGATGGTATGTATAACATCATAGAAAAGTACGGGTGGAGGCATTTTAGTGGCTCGGGGTTAACTGACACTGGTCTTTTTCGTGGTTTACGTAAAGCGTATAACACTAGAATTTCGATCAACGTCTGTTTTTAAGACGAATAACACCATTGACCGATAAACAAAGTAATAAATGAAAGACTTGTCAAACTAATAATCATCCTAAATGATATTCTAAAAGTTGCGGCCCTCATGAAAACTCTTAACATAATTGAACTTAGGGGTTGTTTAGCAGCATCTGAATCAGTCTTTTAATGGTTTAGATGTTTGAATGGTTCAAACGGTTTGTTTCACGAGCAAAAATTTGAATGGTTTTGACATTTGGCTCTGAATGGTTAAGCACTAAACTAATGATGAATGGTTAAAAGGTCTAATGCTAAATGATTAATACATTTTATCTGAATTTGTCAGACAATTATTTTTTAATAGTTAAACGATATATTAGCTTTTAATGATTCAAACATTTTGTTGGTTCAGCACTTAATTATTCAAAAATTACCAAACAGCTCCTTAGTTTCAAGCACGTTTAATTTAACTCTTCAACTTTTAAAATGACCTATTTTAGGATTAAGACAATAAATACACACAAAACTCATGTTGGTTGGAGGTCACAAAATAATTTAAATAATGACAAACTTACATATTATTTATAAACAACTAAAGCTTTATACATAATCAAACCTCTTTCAAACCAACAATTTGCAAAGTTGAGTCGAAGTTTTTCTATAGAAATCTTCTCAAAGAAGAATACTTTCAAATTACAAATTAACATAGAGCATGCTTAATTTAACAAGGTTGGTATCAATGTTTTAAGAAGAAAACAAGAGCTATTTCCTAATTATAAGGAAGTATATTTTACAAATTAATCTATAGTTCATCTCACGGGATAAATCCATTTGTGAGTTCCGTCACCTATCTATACACAATAACATTTTGGTTTTTCAACAATCATAATACTCACAGAAAACGCCATCAACAAAAGCATGAAAAGTGTAAATTCCAGTATATTAAAAGGCGTTAAAAAATTATCATCAAAATAATAAGATGAAGCAAAACGATCATATATATCTCCGATCATATGTATCGATACATATGAAATAAAGAAAAGGTAAATTAGATTTTAATAATCCAAACTATTACCTATTGTCTAATAATAATTCATACTATTAATTTGACCGGTAACACGTCCAATTTTTACTTTTATCACAACAACAGTCATAATCCAAATTATTACCTATTTGCTAATAATAACCCCACCGTTTCAATGTTACAATGGTGGCGCTTTAGACCACAAGATCTACCTCTCTATTTCGATCTGCCCTGGTCTTCCACCATCATAGATTTGTTATTATTTTTGTTGGGATTTTAAACATAAAATAATTATATTTATATATTTTTTTATATAAATAGTTATTTATTTATTGGTTAAAGTTCTCGTTTTGTAACAATCTAACTGTGCCCAAACTGAAGCTAATATGAATTAGATATCGATGCTCAAAGTTGAGTGGTCGAAATAAACAAAGTAAAACTTGGGTGATTATTGTAAGAACTTTTTGTAATTTTTTGTATAATGCTAATAAAGTCATGTATTGATTAACATGGTTGTTTTATGTTTTGACCAAGTATTTTAATAAATATTATGAATCATAATTTTTATTAAAATTAATATTAAACATGAATAAAATAAGAATTTTAATTTGGTCTCATAAAATATTTCATAAATCAAATGGAAGTTTTGCTTGTGAATCATAAAACTCACATTAATATGAACTTATTAACATGAGTATATAAACAAACTCTTGATGAGAAAAGAAAACAAGAAAGAAGAAAAAAATATTCTCTTTAGATTCAACAAGTATTATAAAAATTTAGAGATGAGCACTCTCTAAATTGTTCTTCATGCACCTTCATTTTTATCATTTTTTTCACATAACATCATAACACATATTTTACCCCGTGATCTCTCGGATCGAGGCACTCTCCGGCAGTACATACTGCTTTGGCTGTTGTACCATGGGAGACAGACACATTGTCTTGAGTAGATGCGTAAAATATGTTTTAGGGGATCCGTGTTTAACACGATCCTCAACCACATTTGTCAATCTTTTATTTGTTACTTGTGGCAGTGCAGGGATATAGTTGGAGATTCAAACACGATAAAAGCTCATGTCAAGAATACTATTTGAAGACTCGTTGAAGTATATACTAAAAACGGATGTCCGAATCAAGTTTGGTACATGAATATTGTTTATATTTAATTTTTTAGTCGTATTCGTAAACGGTATTGTACTAGAATATTTTCTCATGACTAACCATAGTATCGTTAGAATTACTATATTTTAATATAAAAGTAAACCTATTTTCTACACTTTTGACATGTTGTGATCCCTAGTCCCTACGAAGACCTCTGATAGTGGCTAGTGCCTTTTCATCTCCATCTAAAAACCTGCGCACCCATTCCGATGATCAAGCAGGAAGCCACGTAGAAGGACTCTTTTGTAAACTATCAAACATAGGTGGTTAATATATGAATTACACAAACACTAATCGACAAACCGACATGAAGGATTAATATTATATATATCTTAAGTCAAGGAATTGTAAAACAAGTAAACAACCCTTCATTTTGAGATGGAAGCAAGCACGTGTGTAAATTGTAATGTTTATATGGAACAAAACTTGAAGTTTCAAGGATAGAACATGATCGTTCTTATTCTTACTTTTGGTGGTGAGAGGGAAACTAAAGTCTTTCTAAGTATTAACACATTATTTGGGTAAACGAGTGTATCTAATGTTTATAAAAACATATGTAATGAGTGTATAAGGGTTAATTTAGTAACATGACATCCTTACTAAAAATAGTTTTCTACAAATAGAAAATTTGAACTATTAAATTTTATTTTGTGCAATATATTTAAATATTATTATTAATTCTATTTTTATTAAAAAACCATTATTTATTATAATAAATATACTCGTGTAAAGTATCAGTTAAGAAAATATAAACATAAGTAACAAAACAAAGTTAATGCATTACTAAGGTCTAACAATACGAGAAAAAAACATGTATTTTGAATTCACCCATAATCATTATATACTTATATAATTTAAAGTGTTAGCTACATGTAATTTCTTAGCTTTTATATTTCAGCCATATAAGTTTTGTGAATTTTATATTTGGTTTTTTTTTATTTGCATTGCCTTATTATATGCATTTATGTTTATACAAAAAGTGACTTTAGTAACTAAAAATTGTTTTAATTACCTATTTATTTAATTTCCGTCATAAAAGTCAAGTGAAGTAAACGAACATAAATGATCATTTATTAATATTAGCGTGCGTTAATGATTTATTATTTTTTTGATCCACCAAGTTATTTGATGTTTTCAGGTTTTAAGTCGTAGTGATAGTTGTTACGATATCTTTTGTATTCAAGTCTGTGGTGCAATTACCAGCGCAACGCGCGTAGAAATATTTCTAGTCTATATAATAGCTAAGTTTTAGCTATAATGATTTTTTTATTTTTTATGTTTTGACCATAGAAGTTTTGTGGTTTTTATATTTAGCTCTTTTTGATTTGTCAAGTTGTTTTAGTAGTTAAAAATTATTTTGAATACATATTTACTTAGATTGTATTATAAAATATGTGAAAACTTTCGTTAACTCTTCATATTTGTTAAGTTTATTATGCTATGTTGACATTATTTCTTTTATTCCCGTTTGCTTGATGTCTTCGAGCTCGAAGTTGAAGAGATAGCAGTTAGTATACTTTGTATTCGGATATTTGTATTCAAGTTCGTTGTGTAATTACATGCGCAATGCACGTGGGAGCATTTCTAGATACTTTTAAAAATAATATATTCTTTAACAACGATGCCTATAATTTTTTAGATTAATGTTGTCTTGACTATAATTTTTTAGATTAATGTTGTCTTGATTGAAATTTGAAACCATTATTGGTTGCTTTTATTACTAATCCCGGACCCCCACCACAAAAAGATGGTCTCATTAAGAGTGAAAACTTTAAATTACAAATTGATTCGATGCACTGATAAATTATCTATAAGAGAAGGACAAACTCAATAAATTATCACCTGTCTGATGACCCAACACTCTACTTAACCAAAAAGCAAGGGCAAAGTCGCAATCACAACGTATACTCACTCATGTTTCCTTCTATAAACTTTCGTTACAACCGCCCAGTCAACCCAATAGCAAGCTATATGATAATTTTTTTTCAC
Organism: Flaveria bidentis; assembly: GCA_018326385.1. Lineage (NCBI taxonomy): Eukaryota > Viridiplantae > Streptophyta > Magnoliopsida > Asterales > Asteraceae > Flaveria > Flaveria bidentis. The sequence goes on from BJCM01267767.1 coordinate 11,695, forward strand.
TCATTTCAGTTCTGTTACCACACACCGTCTTGATTTGAGCCGCCCATCAAACCAGATGCCAACCCTTATTTTATTTTTCCAAAATCTCATTTATTAATTCATAATATATATATATATATATATATATATATATATACACACACACATTATATACAGATATATATTTTTAATATTCATAATATTATTTGGTTCTAGAATCCAGTATAACAAGTCTAACCAATAAACCAACAATACGACCACCCGGTCCAAAAATAATTGCATTTTTTGTCATACAAAGATGGGGAAGAAAAAATTTGTTTTTTATTCACGTCTCTCATATTTAATTCTATTAAAGTATTAACAACTTATAGATACAAGCAGCAAGGACAAAATGGTACTTTCCAAACAATCGAAAAGTATTCGTTCACTTGGTCAAATACTCAAATATTCACGATCATCTAAATCAACGGTTCTTATCGATTCTCCCAAAGTCAGCAAGTTTTCTCGATCTGTTAGCACAAAACACTTTGGTGTCGTACAATTGAGGCCTCACCGGAGCTCCGATATCGCCACCGTCCACCGGAGCCACACCTTTGTGGTGCCAGTTCCGGCAAGGGCTAGCTCGAACCAACGGACTCAAACAGAAGCTCATTCCGGAGACATTCTTCCGGTGTCCACCACCGCCACCGCCGCCGTGCCAGACGGCAGGATGCGACGGCGTCTGTTTTCGCGACTCACACGTCTCGTACCCGCTAGATCCGTCGTAGAGTTCTTCATCTCCACCGTCGCAATCGGAGTATCTCACCGGCGACATGCCTCGATCTACACAGTACTGCTTCCGCATCACGCCGGTGCCGGAGACGGTTGAAGACGCGCTGTTACCACACGTCTGTTTCCGACGACCACCGGCGGAGGTAGCGGTTGAGAACCAAAACGGCGATGACGTCACCGACGTAGCGCTACTGTGTCTATTATCACCAATACCACATGATCCGCGATGATTTGAAGCGGAAACCGTAGACCTAGGGTTTAAATTCTCATCGCGTTTCTTAGATCTGAACAGATTCAACAACGCAGAGAATCGAATAAACCTGTGCTGCTTCTTCCGGCATGAATCGTAACCTCCGGCTGTAGACGCTACCTCCGGCGTGCTGAAAAACCGCCGATCCGGAAGGTCATCATGCCGATTCCGATTCCGATTTCGATCACGAACACTGTCATGTTGATTGTTAAACAAGGAATCGGAATTAGCTGTTTTCCGGCGACTGATGTAAGGAGAAACGGAACGAGGAATCACCGGATTCGTCTCCGATTCGCGATTTGATACATCTAGGGTTTGAGCTTGATATTGAGCTTCTGCCTGTGCTTGAGCAGCGATGAGAGCAAAGAGGCGTTCACGGAGGCAAGTAGCGCAGACGCCGGCGACGCTACTGCGATCGATGTAGTGCTTCTTACACCTCATCTGAAGAAGTGTGTACAAACTGTATGAGATCACTGATCTGTGTTAGGGTGAATTGATGATGGTGAAAATGGAGATCTGATTACGGAGGTTGAAGAAGAAGTGAAACCTGATGGTACGGAATAGTGTGTTCATCCTCCATGAATATGCAATTTGTATATATCAAGTTGGGAGGGTGATGGTGGGGACTTGGTGGAATAACTCTTCACTGACTTTTTCTTCTTGTATATTTATAACGAAATCGAACATTGACTTGCATTGTTCTTCTTGAATATTATTATTTTAAACAAAAAAGAAATAATAATTTTCTGTAAGATGATTATGGTTTTGATAATATAATTATAAAATTTAAGAAAGAAAATGATTGATTGATGTTACATTGTTACCGATTAATGCAGGCATAAACAAATACTTATACCCAATGTTTTTAGAACCGGATCAGACGTCGAACCGGACGTCTTACTGGTTTGGTGGTCGGACCGGTTGTACCGGATTTAACTATATTTTAATTATATTTATATATGTAATTAAATATATGTTGGAAATAAGGGTGTAAAGGGAGTCTCTCTAAGACTCTAACACTCTTGTCCCACATTGGTGTGACAAATGAAACACTATGTGTTTATATGTGATAACAAGGTGAAAGGTATTGAATGTCTTTATGATACCTTTTACACCATGACCTACCCGTGCGCAGGGGGGTGCAAAAACGGGTTTTTGGCTGGAAAATTTGGGTCGTCCACGCGTGAAGTAATGTTTTCAGAAAATGATCGGATATTAAAACGGACGCCTTATTGGTTTGGTGGTCGAACCGGATTTAACTATATTTTAATTATATTTACATATGTAATTAAATATAAGTAATTTATATATGATTTACATATATATTTTATACTTACATATAAAAATTAACTATATTTGTATATCTGGCATACTAATTTATTGTTTAACACCCCGTTTTTATCTATTAAAATAAAAAAAACCGGTCTGAATCGGTCCGGTTTCCTGGTCCGACCAGCGCGCGGTTCGGGACGAACCGACCGGTTTGACCAGTAGAAAACGATTCACACCAGACCGGACAGAACACTGCACCGAATCCCGGTCGAACTGGTCGGACCGGGCGGTCCGATCCAGTCTAAAAAAACATTGCTCTTATGGAGTTGTGTGAACTAGAAGGTTTTTGTGTACTTTCTGTAAATTATAAGGTTGGGATGATAATGGGGTATGCCATGAAATTTTTTTTTTTCGTTTTTTAATATGAATTTATTTGTTTATCTTGTTTGTAATTTCACCAATCTACTTATTTTGAATTCAATATTGTTTTTTATGTGGTTTGCATATAAAGTTATCTGTGAGTTACGAGTTAGTTTGGTGTTAGAATGAACTGTTGTTATGTATGCATGTGGTGTGATCATAGTCACACTCAATAAGTGTGTTTAGCTGTGATTGTGTAAATGTGAGTTCGTTGAAAAAATAGATAACATGTGCAATGTTGTGATTAATTAGCAAAAATAAAAGTAAGATAAATGCAAACCCTTGACACATGCTCGTGAGTAGGCTCTCGCCATCGTTAATAACTAAATGCTACTCTTTATTTTGATGTTCACAATTCACATAATAATTCATATATAAAACTACAAAGTTTGTAGGCTTGAATGATGTTGTAATTAAATTTAGTCTTTTTTATTATCAACATGAGCACGGAGCACCGTACGATTATGCTGTTGTTAGTGATGTTCAAATTTAACTTTTACATGCAATCCATGAATCTAACAATGAACACAAATACAAGTACCTCTAAACATAAAAACCACAGCAGATAATTAAGGATTAGCTAAATGTACATTTTAAAGCAAACAAGAAAAAACATTAATTTCACGTATGACATGGACACTTTTTTTAAAAGGTAAAATCAATGTGAGTTTTACTTCTCTTTTTTTACGCTAAGATTGTATGGCGGTTTTTTTTTTGCTTTTTTATGTTTGGAGTTTTAGAATTAAAATGCGTGATTAAAACTTGTTCTTTAGTTTATTTATTTATTTTTTATGTTCCCTTTTGAACTTACATGTGTAAGCCTGGAACTAGGGTTGACAAATCGTGTCTTATCATGTTTAACATGTTACAGACGACACGATTAACACAAGTATCAAACATGAAAACGATACCTGGAACATGAGCATTCCAAAACTAAACCCACACATATGGAAATCCATCATCGTTTTTATCAACATCTAGTTTTTTTATATTTTCACATGTTTATTTTTTCTATCATCTAACAAATATAAGAATGAACAATCATGATTAATAGCGAAGAAACGTAAAGAAACAAAAGATCTCAACCATATATTAAGCAAATAATTAAAGAATTTTTTTTATTATTTAGAACTTCTAATTTATATATTGTTATTTGTATGATTTAAATGAAGAATTTTTTTTAACTAATATCTGTTTTCTTAAAATTATATTTAGAAATAAAAAATAACAAACATTTTTAACTTGAGCATATTTCCAAGATACAAATATGTGATGACAAGAGGCCTTTTGATATTGGTATTGATAGACTTCTTTTAATAAAACGGTAAAATTTTAAACCCTGTTACCAGTATTTTAATGGATTTTAGATGACGTATGATTTCATTACAAAAGAAACACAAACGTGCAATGTATGATTGGATCAGCGTGGAAAAAACAAGGGGTCAACTGGTAATTATTAATAATTAAGGATAATTTATGTAATTAAGCTAAACCACAAGATTACTTATATGAATTTAGCAAGCGAAACTGTTGGCATCATAACCGAATTAACTTCCCAAAATAGCAAGTTCAAAGTACAGATAATTTCCCCCCTTTTCATCATCTAGGGCACAATTCAAGTGTAACATTCTGTTAATCGCATCGTTTTTTCTTCTGATCAGAAGCAACAATGTCGAATTTCTACATCAAAGTTCGGCTCTCGTCGAATCTGATCAGATGCGTACGCTACAGAATTCCAAGATCATTCACCACAATCGAATGCCATAGACCCACCATTCTTCATAAGAAAGGTGTTGATATTATTCACGATCCATGGTTCAACAAGGTACGTGATTCATGATTTCAGGTATTTTTCTTTTTCAATGTTTCGTATGAAATGTTACTTTATGTTTTGTGCTATTTTGTGTAATTTTATGTTGGAATGATCGTGTGAAACTTCTGTCTGTTAGTTATTTCCATTTAATCTCCATCTTTTTGGTTCTGTTGGATGATTACTTCAAACTTCTCTTGATTTATAGCATCAGTGATGAAGAGATTCATGGCGATATTAGTAATATAATAAGAAAACTGAGGAAAAACTATTGGAAAAAGATCACTACTGATATTAAAAGGGTTTATGTAATGATCTCATGCAGATTATGTTGTTATAAAAATATCAGCTTTGAATTTTCAAACTTGGTTGATACTTAACAGGGGACAGCATTCTCAATGACTGAACGAGATCGTCTTGAACTGCGTGGACTTCTACCTACAAGTATTCAGACCGTGGAACAACAAATGGAACGCTTTAGTAAGTTAATATCTTCATTTATTGTTGCGTGTTTATAAATGTGATAAGCTCATAAGCATCTCATGACAAGGTTCTTTCTTGAAGTTTACTGTGGTTTGATATGCGTTGCTACTGCATGAAGTATTAACAGTGAGAATATATATGTGATACACTGAATAAGAAAAATGACGGAATGAGTTAACTCTGACATTTGAAACTTGAATATCAAGCTACATTTGCTTAATACCTTAGTCTATTGGCATATTTAAATTGTATATCTAAAAAATCATGGTGGGGTCGTTGATAGCCATTTATTTCCTCATCACCCCCTCTCTTAGTAGGGTGATCACTATTGTTCTTATATAGAGTTTTCAATCGAATTAACTGACCTGATTCCTTACTAATACTCTTTTTTAATTTACAGAGACAGACCTGGAGAGGATTGAGACGAATGCTAGGGACGGAGATACAATCTCATTGGCTAAGTGGCGAATACTCAACAGGCTGCATGATAGAAATGAAACAATGTACTATAAAGTGAGTAATTATTCTTGTAAAAGATTCCTTAATGGAGTTTTTTAATTCACTGTCATATTAAACACATTAAAAATCATATATACTGAATCAGTTTAAAAAGTGAAGTTTTTAAATGCAAGGTTGTACCTGGGTTTGATGTTGCTATTATTAAATGGTTTTGATTTTAGAATCTAATAATGTCTTAACCAATAACAGTATATACTGTTATGACAGATTCTTATTAACCAAATCACGGAATATGCCCCGGTTGTATACACTCCAACAGTAGGACTTGTTTGCCAAAAATACAGTGGATTATTTAGAAGACCAAGGGGGATGTATTTCAGTGCTGCTGATCGTGGAGAAATGATGTCAATGGTTTATAATTGGCCTGCTGATCAGGTGCCTTAATTTTGAATTATGTAATAATTTTAAAGTTTTTGTTTGAACTAATTATATTACATACTAATTAATACATCCTGTTTCATAGGTTGATATGATTGTTGTCACTGATGGAAGCAGAATAATGGGTCTTGGTGATCTTGGAGTTCAGGGGATCGGCATTGCAATAGGAAAGTTAGATCTATATGTTGCTGCAGCTGGAATAAATCCTCAGAGAGTAATCTTCACACATTACCCATCACAATATCTTTTTTGTAATTGTCAATATGTATATACATATGTAATTCATCATATTACTTTTGAGTAAGCCACCAACTTACATTTCTTTCTTATCTTCGTTCTACTGATTTCTTTTTTTCTACCATTAGGTGCTTCCTATCATGATTGATGTTGGAACCAATAATGAGACACTTCTTAAAGACCCTCTGTGTAAGGTTCTCTTCACTCATAAATTGCTGATACATTATACTACCCTATTCTAGAACTTACATCACATTTTTAATTCTTTTTACATATGAAGTTTGCTCTAGATGTTGATGGTACTGTGTTTTCTAGATCTAGGATTGCAAAAACACCGTCTTGAAGGTGAGGAGTATGTTTCCATTATTGATGAATTTATGGAGGCTGTATTCAATCGGTGGCCCCATGTGATAGTGCAGGTATTAATTTCAGCAGTTACATTGAAAACTTCTAGAAGTAATGATCTGATAACAGATAATTGTTCTCACATTCACTGTTTTATTGATATGTTCCAAGAAGAATCTTATCACATGTGATATTATTTTAGTTTGAAGATTTTCAAAGCAAATGGGCCTCGACGTTACTGCAACGCTACAGAAATACTTACAGAATGTTCAACGATGATGTCCAGGTGAACACTTAGCACTTTATTAAGCTGGAGATGTTTTTGCATGAAGTATTACTATTTTATTTCCAATTAATCTAGTTTCATCATTTATTAATGTTTAGGGAACAGCAGGAGTAGTAGTTGCTGGTCTTCTGGGAGCTGTAAGAGCACAGGATAAGATGATGATTGATTTCCCAAAGCAAAATATTGTTGTTGCTGGTGCTGGAAGGTATGAATCCTCTGACATTTGATTTATATATTGATCACTGGATTCCCATAATTATTTTTGGATATTCTAAGTTCTCAGCGCCTTGTTGCTTTTATTTCTGTTCCCCCCTTATTTAGCCCTTATATTCTGCAAGTGCAGTGCAGGAGTTGGGGTTCTCGAGGCAGCCAGGAGAACTATGGCAAGAATGTTGGGAAATAGTAAAGATGCTTTTGAGAGTGCAAGGAGCCAGTTCTGGGTAGTTGATGTTAATGTATGTACATATTATTTGCTTTTAATTTTTTGCTTCGTTTAGCCATTCACTCATCCATCAAGCATCATACATATTAGATGTGGCAACTTTGTTGCATTCATATAGAAATAGCTCAATTTGTGTTATGTTTTGTATCTAATGGGTCAAAATAAGTCAATCTGAGTTATGTTTTGTCTAAAATGGGAAGGAGTCAAATGGACTGAGCAGTAAAAATGGTAGAAAGTATCCAAAATGGCTATAGTTTTACCATTCTACAATTATAATTAACACATGTGGTTATTAATTCAGATGACAATAAAAAAGTGCTTGTAGGAAGCCCAACATGATCAGTACTAAAGAAGTGTTCTATGTCAACCCAACCTGTTTTAATCTGTACAAAAAAGGGTTATCAGCAGTTACATAATTTGTTTTGTGATAATGAATCAGGGCCTGATCACAGAAGAGCGTAAAAATATAGATGATGATATCAAGCCATTTGCAAGGAAGACCAAGGAAACTACACGGCGAGGATTAAATGAAGGAGCAAGTCTATTAGAAGTGGTCCGTTTTATATACATAGATAGGCACACGCGCACACACACACACCCCTTTCTATTCCATTTTTGGTGCACTGGTTATTGATCAGATATTGTATATCATTTGATAATCAGGTACAGGAAGTAAAGCCTGATGTACTCCTTGGGTTGTCTGCAGTTGGTGGCTTGTTTTCAAAAGAGGTATAAATGTATAATATTTATTTGATGAGTAAAACATCTTATGAAATCATACATGTTAAAAAAAAAGTTTAGACATCCCAATTTATAATTCATTAATTTTATTTATGTAGATATTAGAAGCATTTAGGGGTTCAACTTCAAGCAGACCAGCAATATTTGCACTGTCAAATCCCACAACCAATGGTATGGTTGATACTTGATACAACTTAACCACCTTGACCTGTAATATGAGTGTTGAATGTTACAAGTTTTCTTCAATGACAGCTGAATGCACCCCTGAAGAAGCATTTTCTATTGTGGGCAGAAACATCATTTTTGCAAGTGGAAGCCCGTTTAAGAATGTCGACCTTGGTCTGTTTTCTAACCTTTTTTTTTCTATTTTACTTTTACCATTGTAATCCCTTGCCCTTAGTATTTGACTATTTTCTACATGCTGCATGAAAATTTGATTGCAGGAAGTGGTGAGATTGGCTACAGTAATCAGGGAAACAATATGTATCTTTTCCCTGGGTCAGTTCATAATCCAGTCCTAATAAGAATATGATTTTTTTTGCTTCCATTGCTCTTATCTGACTAAATCTAGAACTGCAGCATTGGTCTTGGTACCCTTCTGTCTGGTGCTAGAGTAATCTCAGATGGCATGTTACAGGCTGCAGCTGAGTGGTAATTTTCTTAATGTTGTTTTTTTGTCAAAACAGCAACCAACTTAGCTTGCTGGTCCATCTTGTTAACCATATAATATTTTTGTCCTGTATTAGTAATTATACTTCGTTTTGATGGGATACTTTGGTAAGTAGGACCGGGTTGTACTGTTAAAACTGTTGGTATGTGACATTTTCTTATTTCTTTTTAGAAACTTTATTATTAAGGTGAATGTCACTAAATAAAAACGTGCTTAGGAATTTCGTCCATTTTGGAAATTAAACCATTTTTTCCTAATTTGGTAATTAGAGCTTTTCTTTACGGGCTATGGTTCCTTGTTCCGATTTTAATGCTTACCACAAGTTGATTGGATTACTGAATATTGTTTTGATTAGTTTTTTTAAATATGAAATATTGGTTTTAGCTGGGTTTAACACCGTATACTTTTGATAAAAGCATGTGTTGAACCCAATTACACCAAATCTTGATTTCTAAAATTGTAATCGCAACACATATTCATTAACAAAAAGAGGAGATCGAAACAAAGAGCCATAGTCCGTTGAAAAGTACTTTGATCATCAAATTGAAACAAAAAAAAGTATAATTACCAAAACAGACCAAACACCTAAGTATATTTAGTGACATTTGACCAAATAAGTATAAAAAGTATATAAAATATCAGCAATTTAACCAGTTCAACATATCATAATTACCAGATTAGCCCATGAGAACAAAGTATAATTACCAAATCATGACCAAAAAAATATTCATCAAACGAACCTACAAACTAAGTAGAATGCTATTTTGTGTAATTTCCCCTTTTCTTGATTTATTATATCAATTCACATTTTACCACTAGACTAGTTATAGATGGGGATTGTTTTAATCCCTAAAATGTCAAGAGTAAAAAAAAGGAAAAATTTTAGCCTAAAATGAAACATGACATGTTTCAAAATTGTCAAAAAGATCAAAGTCTCCTAAATATATTTAATGCATAAAGCTCCTAAAGTATCATTTAAATAATGTAATTTTGTAACCACATTTAACACATTGATAGTTGATTGTTACCTCACCCACCGGTTTTGCCATGTTGGGTGCCTACTATTGTGTTTTATAATCTTTTGTTGCATTTCACACTCCAAAAATTCTTCATTTCTCAATTGTTATGTCATCATCTAAACTATGATATTCTGTTATTGGTACTAACTCTCTTGTCAAACCTGTACTACAGCCTTGCTGAATGTATGACGGAGGATGAGGTTCTCAATGGAATTATATACCCTCCAATATCAAGGTATAGACTTTAAGCCATGAAAATGCTTTTCTTGAACTGACCTTATTTGTATAAGAGATAATTATGGTATAAACTATAAGCCTTGCTGAATACATGTCACGTTTGTGATCCCAGAATACGTGATATAACAAAAGCCGTAGCTGCAGCTGTAATTAGTGAAGCAGTAGAAGAACGAATAGCAGGAGGTTATCGTGAAATGACCTATCGCGATCTCAAGAGGCTGAATAAGGTATCTTAAATATTTGTGTGTAAATGCCTCAATATCATTATAATAATAATCTAATCCCAGATGGCATGGCCGTTTTGGGAGCTGCAACCACTTTTTGACCCTTTTTAAGAGTAATTAACGTATTGGTCGTGATTAAAAGTAATATTTTACTATAATAATAGTGTAAAATTTTTAAATAAAACAATTTAAGAGATTGTATGCTATATAACTGAACTCTGGACGGCTTATGACAATACCCACAAGTCTGTGATAGGAATCATGTGCTAGTCTTAGTTGTCTTTTGTACTTGTGGGAGGGGGATTAGTGTAATTTCTAGTTCTATAAATAAGGGTTATTGTTCATGTGGTAAGGTAGGAAAGATATTGGTTAAGTGTTAGGCTCATTGCATATGCATGAGAAAGGCTTAGCCCTGGGACCATTTTGGTTGGCTATCCATTGTAGATCCTTTGGATCATCTTCTTCAATTCTATAGTTGAGTATTTGATTTCATCAATTCTATACCAGTTCCTATCAGTCTGTAACTACCTTTATAACATAACTATATGTTTGCCGATTCACATTTTAATGTTGATCATATGAGTGATTTAATTCTCAGGAGGAGATTCTTTTGCATGTGGAGAATAATATGTGGAAGCCTGATTACCCAACATTGATCTACAAGAATGATTGAGCAATCCATCAATCTACAACACAAAAGAAAACAAACTGGAAATAAAAGCCGGTAAATTTTGACAATTTTGTATGGTTCGTTTGAAGCGCCTACAAGATGCATAGAAAAGAGCCCGGTTATTATGGTCATCTTCACAAAAGCCAACCTACTTCTTTGGGTATGATTTACTAGTAATTTACACTTATTGTGTACTGGCAAATAGGATGAGTAACAGGACTTGAAAAATTTTGTTGGGTTTAGATCTTATAAGTCTAGCACCGGGTACGCCCTTTTTTATTATCCTTGTTGACCCGTTAAAGATAAAACATAACCTGGATCGACCCATTTGAAAACACCAGACATCATGGTCTATTGTCAAATAATCCTGTCATCATCTCATATTATTTATATTACAGAAATTTTCATCACTCCTTATATCTGTTTATTTAATGCAGCAATAGAAGAGGATTTGAAAACGCAATCTTCAAGGCACTAGAGAGTAGAGACGTCTGTTCGATTGTATTTTAAGATGGATATTGGTATGCATAAGATGGATTTAAACACACACAGTTCAAGTTTGAAATAAAATATATTTTTATTTCTTCACGTGTAATTATTATGATTGCAAAAGTCTCAAACTTGTTAGATGAGTACACTTATATTGTTAAGGAGTAGGTAGTTTATATAGGTAATTACATACTCCATCTTCTGACAGTTACTGAAGTATCCGTTTCATTTGGTACGCGAAGACTAAGAACCTGCAATACAATTCGAAATGGAAGACATAGCAAATCATTCTCTATTGAATCTCAAGTCGTTAGCTAATAAAGTTTGCTTCTTTTTATAGATGAAACCTGTTTGTGTGTAACTATATGCATAGATGTTCTTCAAGATTTCCTTGGTGTTGGTTAACTAACCAGGTTTGGTGTTGCTAACATGGCTTTCTATCTTTTCAAGGATGGGCTTTTTGATCCTAAGCTTTTAGCTTGGTGACTTTGGTTCATGTGACAACTCGAACTCACGACACTAACTCGATTAAGTTTTGAAATGATATGTTTAACCAGTTTAATAGACATGTTTAATCAGACCATGCAAACATGTTTAACTTGTGTAATACTGTAATTGAACGTGTCAACGCGTCAACATATTTAAAATTAGAATATATATTTAAAATTAGAATATACAATGTATTTTACATTGTCAACTCATTTAACCCCCTTTAATATAACCCGTCAACTCGTTTACAACGTGACTACAACAAATTTGACTCGTTAATTGTAAGGGTGCTGGGAGCACCCTTGGCAAGAAGTTTTCGGTTTCTGGGGTCACTCGGCAACACCGCTGCCAGCGGTTGGGGTAGTGGTTCTCAGCTGGTAGAAGCCAAAGTTAATTACGGAGGCGGGGTAGTTTGAGTTAAGTTATATCCCAATCAGTTTCAAATAAATATTAAGAAAAAATAAAATGACAGTAACATAATTTGATAGTTTAATTTTATCATCTTAACGACTGAACTGGCTTCGTCGGAAAAACAAACATTACGTGTAAATCTAATATAATATCTTCATTGAATATGAGCTTAATAATAACATAATATTTTGCGCTAGAATCACGCAATATACTCAATTTAGACCACATTGTGCCTATGAAAAAAATATTCCAATCGAATTGGAGTCGGCGGCCAACCGAATGAAAAGACAAAATAAACAAATTCAAAAACCCACACACGGCGCATGTTAGCCTTCACCCTTTTTTTTCCATTCAAACTTCAATTTCTCACTGCCTTCGTGACCAATTCATAGCTTCTTCAACACCTCTTTCTTCATCTCTCTCAATCAATCGATCGATTCCTTCACACAATCAAATTTCGATCGTGCATTCGAAATCATATACACCATCTCCACAGGGATCCGATCTTTCATCCTAGGGTTTTAGACATCGTTGTTTCGGTTCTGATTTCCGAAAGAAGACGCGTTTTGATTATTATTATTATCATCAGTTATGGCGACTATGGAGAGCTTGATTGGTCTGGTGAACCGTATACAAAGAGCTTGTACTGCTCTCGGTGACTACGGTGGTGGAGATTCCTCTTTGTCTTCTCTGTGGGACGCTCTTCCCTCCGTCGCCGTCGTCGGTGGTCAGGTAACTTTTATCTATCTCCGATCTCCTTGACGTAGTAAGTAAACTTGAAAGTTTGGATGATAAACTGTTTAAAAAGTGCTTTTGGTTTCATTACGCCACTTGTTCGATCTGTTTATCTGATTTCTAACTCAGGACGATACTATAGCCATCGGTTGTCTAGATCTCCTCTGTTGAGGCTTGAAATTGGACAGGAGTTGGAGATAACGTAATTTATCGTGTGAGAGAGCTGATAAAGTTAGCGTGTTAATGAAGAAAGGATAATATGGAGTTTTAACTTTTGAATCGCGAGTCATTTCATTAAGTAGAATTAGATATGATAATTTTCATTTTTATTATGAAAAGTTGAAGTGCAATTGTTTATGCAGTTTTAGTTTATTTAATTGGTTTGTTTTTGCTTGTTTGTGTAACCTGCAATTGACTTGGTTATAGAGTTCTGGAAAGTCTTCGGTGTTGGAGAGCATTGTGGGGAGAGATTTTCTTCCTAGAGGATCTGGTAAGTTGTGTATTTCGTATTTTGTATACATTTTTTATGGTGTTACTCAGTTATTCTTAACTTTGGGATGTTGATTGATGCACGTAATCACTATTGCTTATCTGTTCCAGGGATTGTCACGAGGCGTCCCTTGGTTTTGCAATTGCACCAGACAGAGGGCAGGCAGGAAGAGTATGCTGAATTTGGTCACCTGCCTCGCAGACGATTCACTGATTTCGGTACGTGAAGTTACTAACACTGTTTTTTTAACAATATGATTGTTTAAACGTGTTTTATGCAACTTAGTTGATCTAGTGTAAGATGCTAATGTTTCTTTTAAATTTTGTAACCCATTTGCAGCTTTGGTACGTAAAGAAATTCAAGATGAAACAGACAGAATCACAGGGAAGACAAAGCAAATATCTCCAATCCCAATTCATCTCAGCATATACTCACCAGATGGTGTGTCTTCAAATAATAATGTTGTGTAGACTTGTTGTACTCAAGGTTTAAAAGTACGGAATCGAGACTCGAGGCGTTTTCCCTTCGCCTCATGAGGCGTAAGCCTCGAGGCGAACCGAGGCATAAACCCAAGGCGGAATTAAAATATAAATATAAAAATTATATATCTTTTAAAAAACAAAATACAGACTAATTTTATAATCGGATTTATCAAAATCATAAAAAAACACAATAAAAAGACATGGAATGTTTGAAATTGACACAGAGAGTAAAACACCGAAAACAAACAAAAAACCCCCCTGAGGCGCAGCCTTTCTTAGCGCCTCAACCTCATGAGGCACACGTACCAAATAAACCCCTGAGGCGCCGCCTCAAACACATTTTCTGGGCTGCTCGCCTCGAGGCGCAAGCCTCAACTGACTTTTAAAAACAATGGTTGTACTAGTGTTGTTTTAGGTGCTTATTATTAGCCAACTGCTAGTCATGACATTTTTTTTATGATGCTAATGTCTCAACATCCTTTTCCTGTTCTTCCAGTTGTCAACTTAACCTTAATTGATTTACCTGGACTGACAAAAGTTGCTGTGGGTATGTTCTCTCTGCCTTTCCCTATAAATATTAGATTATACAGTTGCCCCGACTTCATCTGATTTGAACTTTCACTTTTTTTTTTGCAGAGGGACAGTCCGAAAGTATAGTTGAAGATATAGAAAAAATGGTTCGCCTTTACGTTGAGAAGGTAACGCTAATTTATGTTCTATCTGTAACTAGTATTCTAGTTTTTTCCTCCGTGTAGGCATGTGCATGTTTTTTTTTGAGTAAAATGAGCCTAGTTTTGCTCTGTATCAGTTGCATGAACCCATAGTTAACAATTAACTATATGTAACCAATTTGATGTTGTACATGTAGTCAGTAATACCATATAAATGCAGTACTCAGGAAGCAATATCATCACATCTAAATAAGAGTCATCTGATGTGCAGAATGTCCAATATATAGTTTTTTAGATTAAAGCTATGCAAGATCATTTTATGCATTATATGAACAGATGACCATTTGTTTCTCTGTCAAACTTTTGATTGCCAGGTTTTTGGGGTGATTGTACAATGATTGAAAGTACTGTTATATTTATTAATTTATGTGATGATTTTTGAAATAATTTTTTGGGTGGTCTTTTAAGCATCCAGATTCTTAGTAATTTATATAATTATTATAAATAAATAATAAAAATAACCTTCATGTTCCAATTGATATTTTGACAATGATATTTGATTGCGGTTCAGATGATGAAATGACCCTTATTGTGGATGAAGTGATGAAAGCTATGGACTAAAATCAGAATTGTGAACTAATAGTCATAGAAGTAAATTAACACATACTTTCCATTTCTTTTGGAATGGAAGAAGTAATACATAGTAATAAGTAAGAGCAGTGTTCTAGATATCTGTTTAACGGGGTGGGGATTGTCCTGATTATAGCACGACTGGGTAATTAAATGCCTAAGAGAACTAAGCATAGAAAACTGGTATTAAGTCCATAAGGCATGATTACATGAAATAAAGTGGAGGTAACAAATATTAATTCTTCAGATGTTAAAACGTGGCAAAAAGAAATGCCAACAACCGACCTAGTTGTGGTTGGTCTGTTCTTCACAAGTTGGCCGTAGATTTTTGCCTTGACATGTTAATCCATCGAGTTTTTTTTTAATCTTTCACATGTTTTTCTT
Organism: Flaveria bidentis; assembly: GCA_018326385.1. Classification (NCBI taxonomy): domain Eukaryota; kingdom Viridiplantae; phylum Streptophyta; class Magnoliopsida; order Asterales; family Asteraceae; genus Flaveria; species Flaveria bidentis. The sequence continues at coordinate 27,229 of BJCM01267767.1, forward strand.
AGATCTAAGATGTAATTGTTATTTTACAGCCAAACTCCATCATACTAGCAATATCTCCCGCTAATCAAGATATTGCCACTTCTGATGCAATTAAACTTGCCAAGGAAGTGGACCCTGCAGGTATCTTTTTACTTCACTACTGGCAGGAAAATGTTTTCTTTCATAATTTTCTTTTCATTATGCATTTTTTAACTTTACTAGGTGAACGGACATTTGGTGTGCTGACAAAGCTTGATCTGATGGACAAAGGAACTAATGCTTTGGATGTGAGATTTCACTATGAAAAACATTTTAAGTTTATTATTTAGTTATCAGTTATTTCACTTCATCGAGTCTGATGTTGATACTATTTTACAAAGGTCCTTGAAGGCAGAGCTTATCGTCTACAACATCCTTGGGTTGGGATAGTGAATAGGTCCCAGGCTGATATTAACAAAAATACTGATATGATGTATGCAAGGCGAAGAGAACGTGAATATTTTGCTACAAGTCCTGACTATGGTCATTTGGCCCACAAAATGGGTTCAGAGTATTTGGCAAAGCTTCTATCTCAGGTATACCTCCCTGACATTTAATCCATATTTTTCTTATCTGGTGTGAATGTGTAACTGTAATTTATAAATATTTGTGGCTAGAAGAGATAATGATTCTTTCTTCTGTGTAGCATTTGGAAAAGGTAATCAAAGCAAAAATACCAAGCATTACTTCCTTGATAAACAAAGGTATTGAGGAGATGGAGGCGGAGTTGGACCGTCTTGGGAGACCGATTGCAGTAGATGCAGGGGTGAGTATCCTATTTAATGTGGATGGTTTTTTATAGTTGCTGTATAGCTTTCTTTAATTCACCTTACTGATTTCTTTCAGGCACAATTGTACACCATCTTGGAACTATGTCGTGCTTTTGACAAAATATTTAAGGAGCATCTAGATGGAGGGTAAGCATACTTCTTGGATGTCAAGTTTAACTGAATACTGGATCATTTTGTCAACGTGGGTTTATAACAGATCAAAGGGGTAATATAAAAAAGGAAAAAAAGAACAGTGTCAAACTTTTTTAAACTAATTACTACAACCTATAATGTTCTCTTAAAAAAACTGGATCATTATTAATATAGTTTTTGTGATCATATATTGATGTATATGAAATTAAAAAAAATTGTTTTTAAGAGGTTGGCTGGTCCACCCACCTTTTCGACTATTTTAAAAAGTTACCCCCCCCCCCTCCCCCAAATGCATTATTTCCAGGCTTATCTTTATGCTAAAAATGGAATTCTATAATGATGGTAATGTACTATTTAAAGAAGACATGCATAAATAAGTTAGCTTCCCACTGCTTGTTGGTTGAAATATATACAATATATGTAGGTTTGTGTTTAATCGAACTTAGAGTTGTGGTTGTTATTTCAGGCGGCCTGGAGGTGACAAAATTTATGGAGTGTTCGACAACCAGCTTCCTGCTGCTTTGAGGAAGCTTCCATTTGATAGACATCTCTCTCTACAAAATGTGAGGAGAATTGTTTCAGAGGCAGATGGTTACCAGCCTCACTTAATTGCTCCTGAACAAGGTTATCGACGTCTTATTGAGGGCTCATTGAGTTATTTCAGGGGACCTGCTGAAGCTTCCGTTGATGCAGTAAGTAAATAATTTTTATCATCAATTCTAATGTGTTATAGTGTTAACATTGAGCTACACTACTTACCCCAGAACATTCTTTAGGTACATTTTGTCCTAAAAGAACTCGTCAGGAAGTCAATTGGAGAAACGGAGGTCAGACATCACAAGCATCTATTATTATTGTTGTTTTTTTTGCTAAAATACTTGCATTCTTATTAGAGGCGTCAAAATGAACAGGTCTGTATCCATGATGGCTTTTTATATGATCAAAACGGGTTTGGGTTGACCCAAAACATATCTTTTGTCCAAAATGCTTTTAAAAAATAATCAGTGTCAATTATGATTATAATATCTATATTGATTCAGTAATGATGTGATCGTTTATGCTAAAAATGATTTAAGAGGTCTTATGCAATTTGGGCAACTTTCGCCTGATATTTTTAGCTAATTTCTTTCACTTGTTTGACCTGTTAGAAGTAGAAATAATCCAAATAAACTAAAACATATAAAGTAAATGGGCCAAAAATTTCAATTTCTTATTCTTGATTAAAAGGTGGCAAATTCTTAATTTTTTAGTTGTAACAGGAGTTGAGGCGGTTTCCAACTCTACAATCCACTCTTGCTGCTGCTGCTAATGAAGCATTGGAAAAATTCCGTGATGAAAGTAAGAAGACAGTTGTGCGGTTGGTGGACATGGAGTCTTCTTACTTAACTGTCGATTTCTTCCGGAAGCTTCCTCAGGAAGTCGAGAAGATGGGTCCTGCTCCCCCACCTGGAGATCGAGATCGCCGAGCCTCATCTGCAGATCGCAAAAATCCACCTCCAGATCGTGGAATCCCCGGCGCAGACCGTTCAAATGCAGTTGACCCGTTAGGGGACCGTTATGCAGATAATCATTTTAGGAGGATAGGCTCAAATGTTTCTTCTTATATTGGTATGGTGTCAGATACACTCAGGAGCACGATTCCCAAGGCAGTTGTTTATTGTCAAGTAAAAGAAGCCAAACAAAATTTACTCAACTACTTCTACACACAAATAGGGAAAAAGGAGGTAATCATTGTTAAACATTTATGGTTTTCTATAATTTTGGTGAGAACTTGTTCATGCCTTCGAAATTTTAGGCAGATATAGTCATATAGGCTAGGAAGATGGTGAAAAACGTACATAGACTAGGAATCTACACATAAAATCAATATAGTTGATTCTGAAATGCAACAAAGTACGTCATTCTTGCCAAAAAAAATTTGGTGACAAAATGGGCGGGATAGGCAGGTCAGAAAAAAGTAGTTTCTTAGTATGGATCAAGTTAACCCTGAACATGTTTTGTCTAAAATTTTTCTATAAATAATCAGTTAAATAGATTACAAAAATAATATATTGTTTCAATAATAGTCTTAAGAATAAAAAGCATTATGAGTTTTATGCATTAAATGATATACTTTGGGGCTACTTTTGATCTGTTCATGTTTCAATCCGTTTGAGCTGTTTCTTTTAAGTTTTTTTTTCCTAATTTAAAGTGAGTATGCAATCCTCATATTTGATAGCAAACAGGACAAAATGACAGTACTGCATTTTAAACAAAATCATAATTCTTACCCAGTTTCAGTAGGTACTTTAATTACGTGTTGATTAATTGTAGTTGCACTTGTATATTGTTTTCCTTTCGTTAAACTCTAGGTCTCTTAGCCCAACCCATTTGACCTGTTAGAGATGAAACATAAACCAAAACGGCCCATTTCGGAAATGGGTCAAAACGGCTATTCTCTGCCACACACCCTTGTTTTATACCTTTATCTTTGTTTATGGAACTTAATCATGTAAAATGTTTTGTCAGGGTAAACAACTTGCAGAATTGCTAGATGAAGATCCGTCTTTAATGTCAAAGAGGCTAGATATTGCAAAACGACTTGATTTATACAAGGTATCGAGGGATGAGATCGAAGCAGTGTCATGGGCGCGGTGATCATGATTCATGATTGAATTTTCACTAGACCCGGTTGGGGTGGTGGGGGTTGGGTTGGGATCGGGGATTCGTTGTGTTTTTTGTTGGTCATTGTTTCACACTCTATTCTTGCCTTGGGTTTGGCCTTTTGGGTATGTGACAGTTGATTTTGTGTTTCTTTTGGACAAGAGAATATGTAGTACATCTATAGAAGTATTAAATTATTTCTTAAACCATTTCTTTGAATGTATCATGGGAGTTCTGTCCCTTGGTGTTATTTCTCAAGTATTTTTTTAAAGAATTGTGAAACCTTTCTGTGCTTTGGGGTATTGCCCTCAAAAGTCAAACCCACCAAGGAGGGCTTGTTCTTTTAGAGGTGGGCATAAAAACCAGGTTTGAACCCAACCTGAACCCGGGTACGGGTAGTACCTGATGAAAGGTGTATCTGGGTTGGACCTGTTTAAGCCTGTAGGGTGAGAACCGGTTTTAGATTGTGTTTTCTAGCGAACCCGGCTCGAACTGAACTCGGCGGGGCTGAACCCGAGGTGAACCAGGTGTTGGACACACACAAACAAGAAAAGAAAAGAAGGAAAAAAAAAGCTAAACCCGGTTACCGACCCGGGTTCATACCTGGTTTCACCTCAACCCGGGTACGAAAAACCCGGTTGGGCTGAACCTCGGTTTGTACCTGGTTTCGGGTACGGTCCAGAACCCGTTTTGGTCACCTCTAGTTCTCTTAGATCTCTGGGTTTGCTGGTGTAAGAAATAAAAGAACTTTTAATGGAGCGTGGACTTTATATAGCCCATCTCGTATTAATATTGTTAAAATTTGTAAATAGATTGTCATTTACAGAAAAGATATATCATTTAAAGTCGATAAATCATTTAAGATGAGCTTGAGTTTTGATCAACTGACGGTGAAAAGTTGGATAAAAGCACTTGAGTAGTAACTGCTGAGATAGGATGTCGGAATCAAATACTGAAGTCAATAATTGCAAATTAAATTGTGATAGATTGTTAGATAGACATTGATGAATCCAATATTTTAAATCTAACACTTCAAAATTTCTATAAAGTGTCGTATAACCTTATACACGTCGTATAAAAGTGGGGTCTTATAGGGCTATATGTGTCGTATAGCCCTCTGACAACCCACTGAATTTTTCCTCGTAGTCAGTGTCGAAATTCGCTATACACGTCGTATAGCCCTATATGTGTCGTAAGG
>BJCM01267772.1:0-22585 GCA_018326385.1 Flaveria bidentis
TGCCAAATTCTCATCTGACCCAAATTAGTTGATTATTCGCATTGTCTGACCTTCGTTGTTGATTATACATGTAAAATGCGATGCACCCATGCTAAAAACTCCATCTATTGGCCTCCAAAAATCAAGAAATCAAACGAAACAAGAACTGAACTCTAAATGGACTAATAACCTACGTAAACCAAGTAAAATGTTAAAATTAAAGTTATTAGGTTATTAGTTAAGTGATTGTGAGTCTAAAGAACCATTACACGACATTTAATTTCAAGAATTGGTTAAAATTCGAATCTCAGTCGACCGAACAGTGGGTGATGCGACTAGTTGCTAGGATGAACTCCAATCACACGATTAAGCTGGTCGAATGGCTCAATAGGCCGAATAGATCATACGAATGAGCTCAGTCGGCCGACTGAACCAATCGGAGGCTCAGTCAACCGATTGAAGTCAGTCGCCTACTCAGTCACCCGACTGAATCCAGTCGCATGCCAAGTCAACCGACTGAACACAGTCGCATGGTTCAATCGCATGAATGAACCAGAATGAATTCAACCAAGTTAATTAGAACTTATTTATGTCATGTGATTATCTAATGTCTATGTGTCTTGTGTTACAGATTCATCGCTGGTAGATGGTCTATCAACCCCAAGCACAACATCTGTGCTCACTTAGATTTCACAACTCGGAATGGTGCCGAGTTTGCAGGGATCATCGCTTTCCTTAAGCGATCCAGGATCTACCTGGCTATTTCTACACTGTGCACTCCCTACAGGTCTATTCAGCAGGCCTTCTGGGAGAATGCATCGGTTGATCGATCACGTGAGCCATACCGCATAAGGAGTTCTATCTTTGGATTGGATATAGAGATCACCGCTGAAGACATTCAGCGTGTACTTGGGTTAGGAGATAATACAGACCACAACCCACCAGACTTCACCCACTGACGGTGAGAGGGTGCCTCATGAGGATGAAGTACGCTGGGGATATCAATGCAGGGGTGCTCAATAAGAGCAACCTGTGTCCCCAGTACAAGTACATCGCTCACGTTATCCTCAAGTGCCTGGCATCGCGAAGGGGTGGGTTCGATGACCTATCAGACCAGATTCCATATGCCTATATGGCACTGGTTCTGAACCATCCCTTTAGTTTTTCTAGCATGATCTTCTCTTACCTCATAAAGAACTTGGAGGTGAAGGGCAAAGAGGGTTTGTGCATGTACCCTAGGTTCTTATAGATGATATTTGATGAGAAGTTGCCCTCATTGCCGAAGGAGAAGGAGGATGTGGTTGTGCTCGAGGTGACAGATGATACCACCTTGGGCAGGATGAAGGTATACAGGGGGAAGCAAGTAAAACCCCCTGTGAGGAGATTATTCGGGCATCTGGTCTAGGAGGACTACGTGGCGCCAGGGAGGCGTAAATGGCATCAAGTAGACAGTGATTCGGATGTCGAGCAGCTAGAGCTACCTGAAGACGACTCCAATGACGACGACCGCGGTGATGGTGGAGATGTAGGGCCCATTCAACCGAGGGCCCCCACTGCTGATATAGCATCTCCTGCATCCACCCAAGGTGGAGCAGAAGCAACAGGGTTCCATCAGGACTTTCGTCCTGATTAGGAGGAGGATACTGATGAGGAACACCTAACCCACACCGTGGGGAGCCGAGTTGTTGCCACCGACCGAGGTATTCGGGAGGTTGGTGGACGCCCTGGCGAATCTGGGGAGGCTGACACTGATCCTACTTATGCTCCTGATCAGTCCAACAGTATTCCAGGGGGAGCATCCACCTTGAAGGGGATCGAGGAAGAAAATGATGGCTCAGCCCCACGGGTTGAAGAAGAAGAAGAGGAGGATGACCTTTATCACCACCACCACTACAGCCACCACTACCACCACTCCACCTATCATCACTACCACCACACCACCTGCCACCACCTCTACCACATCACACACCATATCTACCACACCCACTCCACCACCACCTTCATCTATACCGCCCCCAATCTTCACTCATCCACCACAACCTTCATCTATACCACCCCTAATCTTCACCACTTCCACCACCACCACCACTAGCCACCATGCCAGACCATCTTCATACCCTTCCTATCCATCTGGATCCTCTCTACCTCCTAGTGGGGTAGAGTAACAGCTCTCGGCACTTAACCGTATGGTGCTAAAGTTGTTGGCTGCCGATGACGAGAAGACTGCTCAGATTCGTCAGCTAGTAGACCTTACTGCTGCCCAATCTATACAGATATCTCAGCAGGCACATCAGATAGAGCAGCAGGCATAGTAGATGGCTGCACAGAACGTACAGATGTCCCAACTCCAGGAGCAACATGCCCAATCAGCTAAAACGATAGAGGAGTTGGAGACTACCAACAAGACCATCATGCTGCGACTCAAGGGATCAAAGGATGAGCCCTTAAAGATCAAGGAAGGAGATGGAGATGATGGTGATGATGACAGTGATGATGATGATGATGATAATGGTGATGACATTGAGGATGATATTGATGTTGGTGATGATGCTGATGATGATGTTAATGATGATGAAGATGATACATCTGCTGCGGGTGCCACTTCTGCAAGTGAGAGGAGGACGAAGAAAGCACAAGACCAAGGTGCCTCCACATCCGCCCCGTCAGCAGAAGAGCATATGATCCAAGACAAGAGTAATACTTAGTTGTTTATGTTCTTTAAATCATATGTATTTGAATCTTGTATCAAATTAATGTAATGAATGTTTATATTTAATGTTAATGCTTCTATTTTGATTATTAACTAATGATTGGTGTGTTGCATGTTTAAATCAAGCAGATCCAAATTTTCAGAGGGATGAATATGATGTTGCTCCCCTCCAATAGATCAAGACTCAACTCACGTTGATTCTTGATCTACAGGGAATAGTCAAGAGATCGGTGATGTACACTTCTGAAGAAGGAGAGATCATTCACAATCTCACTGACGAGCAAATTGCAGAAATGTTCAAGCTCAATCCCGATAAGATAGTCAAGGATGCTCCAACAGTCCATGTGGAAAGTGACGATGAGCTCAACGACGTTGATGAAATCGATTTTGAAGATGTCACTGACCAGCATTATCCAGAGTACACTGACACTGAGGGTAATCTCATTCCCAATCTGGGAGACAATCTAGTCAGTGAAACCTTTGAGTCTCTAGATAAATTGGAACAAGAGTCTAACAAGATTGAAGATAAGGCCCAAGCCTCTGACGCTGAAGTCAATATCAGAAAGGCTGAGTGGGTTGCATGCTTTGAAGAGATAAGAGCCCAACTCAATGCTTCAAAGTCGACTGTCTACACCAAGCTGTATAAAGTTAAGAAACATCACAAGGTGTTAGGCAAAATCATAGCATGGAAATATTTTGAAGATCTCAACGTTTATGCAGTTAAATGTGAGAAAGGGATCGAGTACTTCAGGTTCCCACACGACCTGAAGACTCTTCCTGGATTTGAGCTTAACCAGTTAGCGAAACTGAAATTTCTATACGCTGATCCACGCAAGATGTCTAGCTGGTTTGAAGCAGCTCTAAAGAGAGAGTACCACACCAGATGGGTCAACTTCAAACCTCAACAACCAATGAGTTATATCAGACGGTCTGAGATTGATGCCAAAACTGGAAAACCGAAAATAGTGCTAAAGTGGAGTCCTCCGCGCACCATGTCTAAGATCCCACTACGGGAAATGCCACATAACTTCACTCCACACTTCAAATGGTGGTACCATGATTGGAGGGCAGGAGAGGCAGTCATAGTCTTGAACAAAGAGGGCAAATAGATACTATCAGGGTGTTTGACCCGATGTGGCTTAGAAACTTGTCTACAGATGATGTCTACACATTATACAAGTGGCCACTGTTCTATGACTCTCAAGATATTGTACAAGCTCTACAGTTTCAGAACGTGATACGACTCTGCTTTGCTTTTGAGATACATGGAGGAGTCACAAGAGAAGAGAAGTACAAGAAGTATGAAGAGGTTATGAAGATGGTAAGACATTAGATGAAAATAGGTCCAAGAGGGAGTTTGTAGATACATATGTCCCTAGTTTCTGAACTCAATGTAATATGTCTTTAGTATCTTACACTTATGTAGCAGTTGGGTACTTAATGAAATGTAAATGTTTGGTTGTGTTTATCATGTTTAATATTCCATTAATGAGTTGTTTAATGCTTATTGACTTGATTATATAGGTTTATGGTTGTTTAAACTAATATAAATAATGTAATAACAACTAATACATTCAAACTTAATAATATGAAGTTATCATGCAAATGGCCCATGCTAATGGACCATACGCATGAACAACTTCATACGAATGACTCAGTCGCACGACTGAACCAGGAGACTGGATCAGTCATATGATTGTAACATAAGATTGGCTCAGTCGCACGACTGAACACTCAGTCATGATAATGGATCAACCGCATGGCTCAATCGCACGATTGAACCATGCTAATGGTTCAGTCGCTCGAATGAGAAACCCTAACCTATAAATACCACCTAATTCGTGAAAAACGCAAGCATTGAATACACTCCGACTCCAGACGTACCCTAGCCGTCTAGAGACCTCTAAGAACATACTCCAAGTTCATAGATCGCAGTAGATCAATTCCTAATCGATTCTTAATGTTTAGATTTAATACATAATTGTTTCTACGTGCGTTCTCATTGATTGGATCGCCAATCAAATAGGATTCTGCACTATTTGATTCGGTATACACATTAATCAGTTAGTATTTCGTTCAATACACAATCCTAACAAAAACATCATCAGTAGTGGGCATAGATGTAGATGTCATAGTTGATGATTCTCTGACTATCACCGGAGTAGTGGCCTCACATACTGTGACTAGAATATCAGGTATAGAAACAATATCATTAATTATTATGGTCATCAGGGTCCGACGTTTCCTCCATAGTCCTCGTCTTCTACCTCTCCCACGAGAACTTTCACCAGATTCCTTGCCATTCTCTTCCTTCGGCCTCGGGTTGGAGTAGGAGTATCAATAGGTATAAAATCTGCATCACCATCCACATCATTACATTTTGCAGGAGTTTCATTTACTCTGGGATGCTCTTGAGTTCCTAAGGCACATTGCCTATATGACCACTAGTAGTCTCACTATCATGTCCTCCACCTTGTAACCATTCATCTACCTTTTCTTCATGAGATTTCTTACCACCTTGAGAACTTTCTGGAACTTCCTGAGCAGCATTAGATGAAGTACCAGTTGTATCATTAGTATGTACATGTGCTATCTCATTCTCTTCTGGTCGTGCCTCAACTTAGAATCCATCAATAAACCTCCCAAGCTTAGCAAAATGAGAACCATTCCAAGCATTCCCTCTTGCTCCCATAAGATATGTGAATATATCCTTTTTATGACCATGACAGAATATGAATCAGATATGGCTAACTCAGGATGACTAGCATTCACAATCATTTGAATGAACCCCGAGTACATAATTAATTCCTTCCCCAGAGCAGCAATAACGTTCTTCTACATCTTAGAAAATATAGCTATGGAGATGCTATATGAAAGATTGTCAACTAGAGATACTAGTAATGAACCAAATATGGCACTAAGACTATCCATGCCAGCCTTGAGATTACTAAACCACCGAATAACCACATGAAATAAGTACTTCCAGAAGGAAGGCAAGTACTTCTTCTCTAGAGACAGGTATATGTGACTATAACCAATATGTATGAGGCAATCCTTTACTGCATCATCGTCTATCTTTATCGGTGCACGGGGAATGTTTTCCAATAGTAGAACACTATTAATCACTTCTGCATTAATAACAACTTGTTTCCTTTTCATCGTTGTTGTAATGCACAACTCCCCCTCAACATCAACAGTATTAGTAGCAGTTTCCCAAAACTGATCTATTACGTCTGTGTACTTAGTAGGATTAGCTGAATTAGCATGATAGATCCAAGACATCTTCAATCCTTTAATCAAGTATTGGAATAGAGCTTTATTTTCAGAAATGTCTCCCAAATATGCAATGGCATTATGGTTTTTGTTAAAAACCATAGGTCAAGTCATCTAAAAATTGAACAAACAGTATAACTACAAAATAGAAACTAAGAAAATATTCCAACACTTAGAAAAATTACAAAAATTTTGAACCTTTCTCGCGAAATGTTATTTTGAAATAATTCAATTGTTAGTGTGACAAGTATTGTTATCGCATGAGATTAATTTTGAACAGACTTCAACTTGTCGCGTGACAAAACAAGTTTTAACGTGACAAGTTCAAGATACTTTTAAATACTTTTCGTGTTTGTTCAACTTTCTAGTACTTTTCACGTGCGAAAAGTCTGTGTAAATTCACTTTGTCAATCCATCAATTTTACAATGTTTTAACTGGTTATGCATGTTCATTAAGTATCGATTTAAGCATTATTAAGGTTTATTATGTTTAATTTTTTCTTATTAACACATATTTGTTCATTTAGATTCTGTCACCAAACAAACTCATTCAAATCCATCGGTTAAAATTGATATACCTTTAATTATTTGAAAATCAACAGGCGACAACAATGAGTATAATCAGATTAACTAATCGAATGAAATAAACACTTAAAATGTTTATGAGTATTTTCAAACTATTCGTACGGACAGTCAACTATTCGCACAACAGTGCTATATAAAGCACTTTGACTTCTCGCGCGAGAAGTCAATAGTCTTAGTTCAAAAACCTTTCGCGCGACTAGTTTGTATTTTGTCAACAATTTTTTTAACTTTTGTTTTATCAATTTTGACATTTTATTAAACCAATTTGATTTGTTATGAAAATGATTATAATTAGCTAAATAATGTTTACAATTATTCTAACGCCCTTAATTTTGAAAATTTTGTAAAACAAAACAAAACAAAAACACTAAGTAATAACAAGTAAAATCAAACTTTAATTACACAAGTTGTATACTATTAACTTAATTCTTTTTGGTAATTTTTTAAGTATAGGATCATATTTCTTTAGAAATCAATCATTGACTATCTTCCAGCATTTTATCCTCTTAAACTTAGACTTTAAGTTTACTTAGACACATAAGTTATGATTTTATCATGTTTTTATTAAGTTATATGAATTCAGTGAATCCCATAATCAAAAATCCTACAAAACCCTTATCCAGCTTCGAGACACTATTGAGATTTCAAGTCATCCCAATTTGACTTAAACCTTTCACTTCTAATCAGCTTTCTTAGATTCAATTATTTTCTTAGATAATATCTACTAGAGCATAACTAGCACGAGAAATGTTTCTAAATATAGAATATTAACAAATTGAAGGACTTAGCAACTGCCAGTCGGACTTATGTTTTGCTCTCACAAGACGTCTAGGACTTACATGCCAAGTGGGACTTACATGCCCCATATTTTGATTTTGCCTCCTGTGTCATAACATATTCTCAAAGAAGAAAATATTATCATATAATATTTATATCTATAACATATCTTTTATTAATATGCTCATTCTCATCTTTTATTCCTATATGGTCTTTTGGCTTCTTTTTGCTCCATTGTATGTTATTTTATTGTCTTTTAATTTCGCTTTAGAATCTTCTTTTGTATTTTGATATTTACACACATACATACATACATACTTACATACATACATATATACATACAAACATACCTACATACATACATACATACATACATACATACAAACGCACGCACGTACGTACGCATCTACGTACGCACGTACGTATGCACGTACGTACGCACGTGCGTACGCACGTAGTTACACACGTAGTTACATGCGTACGTACACACGTAGGTACACGCGTACGTACACACGTAGGTACACGCGTATGTACACACGTAGGTACAAACGTACGTACACACGTACGTGCACACGTGGGTGCACACGTTCGTGCACACGTACGTGCACACATACATGCACACCTATGTGCCCACGTACGAGCCCACGTACATGCACACGTACGTGCCCGCGTACGTACACACGTACGTACGCGGGTGAGTACACACATACGTACCCACGTACGTACCCACGTACGTACGCGGGTGAGTACACACATACGTACCCACGTACGTACAGACGTACGTAAACGCTTACGTACACACGTACGTCCACACGTACGAGCACACGTACGTGCCCACGTACATGCCCACGTAGGTACACACGTAGGTACACACGTAGGTACACACATAGGTACACACGTACGTACACACGTACGTACACACGTACGTGCACACGTACTTGCACACGCACGTACACATCCTGGTGGAAGCGTGAAATGCGTTGGGTGTGACTTGCTTATTCAGAAGCCATTGATCTAAAAGAATAAATAAATTAACATACAAGAACATATCATAACATAACATTTATCATATAAATAATTTAAGTTAGGATTACATCATATCATGAGTAGTCAAATTATGACATAATATAATCCTATTACAAACATAAAATCTAACTGTTACATCTTCAGAGACGATGGAAATAGGCATCCACCGATACATTAAGGTCATAAAGGTTAACTGTCAGATTCACACAAACTTTCTCTATTATTTCTCCCCAGCCATTATACACATCAAAAGAGAACATTATGTTGTTAGACATGATGATTTCCTAAAAGGGCTTACTTAATATGGTCAACATAAAGTTGGTGAGATCATAGGTTTAATTTTAGACAAAATATTCTTGATGCATCAAATACAACCAACCCTTATTTAATACACAGATGATTCATAACTGTCATAACATAATTATAAAGTCAGATAATATAGCATCACAACACTCATCCTGTTGGTGCAGGAAATATTTTCCTAAGTAGCGTAACCTATATTATCCAAAGGTTCCACATCCGAATTAATGGTTGTAACATAAATGATAGTAAATCTCAAAAATCTTATATAATTACATCAATTATAAAAACAGTATGCTTTATCCCCCAAAAAGCTTATAAGAATAAAATGGGGCTATGAGTCTCACTTCTTACTCCAATGGGTCTTAGAATGCATGTTGGATCCGTGTTGTGCTCCTAATGGCAAGCTGAGTTAACGACCTGAGAATAGCATACTAAAAATGTCAACATAATGGTTGGTGAGCTCAAGAGTTTGTGTTTATCATAAATACTAACAGTTGTATAACAAAAGAAGTGTATAGAAATAGATAGCTAGTCTCTATTCACAAGTAATAACAGTAGTGATTTCGCGATCGAAACTGATTGTATTTCATTTGTTGCCTCCCGACATGACTTACCAGGTCGTGACGATGCTTGTGTTTAGGACAAAATTGTGCCCGTTTGACCTCGAGTCGCACAGGTGGGGCTCGTTAGACCCAGTAGTACTACCCAAAATTTCCCGCTAGTTACCATTATTAAGGATCGAAAGTGTGAGGACTTTCCAGGTATTAAGCACTATGTTAAATAAAATAGCGTTTGAGAACAAGTATGCTACCTCCCCCATAAGAAGGTTTATAAAAATAGAGGTATGAACTCACCTGGTGTGCTAAGATAATGAATAAAGAGACGGGTGATTGGTGCAAAGATAACCATTCAAAGGTTACCAAGAACACACAAGTACATAAGTACGTGTACACAGAAAACTTAAAAATTCAGGTTAACCTAGTTGACCCGTTTGAGCCGTTGGTGACATATTAGTTGGAATATTGTTTAATCATGCATATCAACTTATCATACCACATTAGATCATCATACATTCATGCAAATCTCAAACAATCATCTTGCTCAAGACCAATATAAATACATCACATCAAACAATTCAAACATGAAGTCTAATAATGCACTACATGCCATATGAAGCCACCCACGACCTCACCTCCTAAACCCTACCAATCCTACTGAGTAGGGGCCTTAGATTCGCACGTGTGTATGACAATCATAATCACATTACTAGTATATACAATGATAACCAATTCCAATCCCAATCATGATCACCTAATCACCAATCATAATTCATCCTCATGTATGATCACCAAAACCTATACTTCTTACATGAATAACCAAGCATCCACACAACTCAACTAGCACATACTATCACATCAAACATCATTAACAATCATTCTAACATGATCCTAACATCACAAGCATGCCTAATTCATCTTATCCAATGTTCCACAAAAATAAAGTTTCCCTTTTGGGAAAGTAACACCCAAAAGTGATCTAACATCCAATTCAATCATACTTTTATCAATATTATACCTAATCAAGTCCATAATATTCATTCTAACATGTTAATCACCATCAAAACATCAAATTTCCAATTCATCATACATAAAAGTTTCTACTTTTAGTAAGTTATGATCAACACCTCTAATTCATGGATTTTCTTGCACAATTCAATTAAACTAACATCCAAGCATTGTAACTAGCATCATAACATCATCAAATCATGAATTTCAAGAACAAAAAGTTTCCTCTTAGGGTAATATATGAACTAGATGATAAAACCATATATTTCTTGCACAATTAACATAATCTAGCATTCATACAACCTAACTAACATCATATAATCATCTAACAATCATCAATTTCATAATATCATCATCAATTTTCGGATTAGGGTTCATCTATATCAAAAACTATGAACAACTAATCAAAACTAACCTTTAGATGTGTTTAGATGATGATTATCACTTCTAAACAACTTGTATTACTTGAAACCACTTGGAATTCGACTTGTGTATGTGTTTTTGGATCAAAATCGCAATGTGAAGGTGTCTTGGGTGGGGTTGCGGCCAAATATGGGGTTTGGGGTGGGATTAGGGTTGTAATTTAGGTAATAATTGGTTTTTGAATATTTATAAAGTAATGTGGGACCCTCAACAATTTAACTTATCCGATGTTCTTAGTTCTTCCGCACATTATCTACGGATTTCGTATATCATCACGGATGACTTAAAAACTTCTGCTGATTAAGTATAACTTAAATGTTCATATGTTACCAAACTATGAAATTAGATTATACTTTTTGAACTTGCTCATCCGTAGTTTACCAATCTACGGATAGACAAATTTAATAAAATTTCCACACTGTAGCTTCTGCCGATACTTAAGAAGCACTGTAGCTCTGCTGATGCTTAAAAGGACACTGTAGCTTCTGCCGATGCTTAAAAAGCACTGTGAAAAACTTATTTTATTGTATGGTCCAAATCTACTGCTTAGAACCATTGATTGATTTTGGACCTTGTTGACTTTGTGTTCATGATAATGGGTGCATAAGAAAGTTTAAATTTTAAAAGCTTCATGTATCCAAGAGCTAAGATGGTGCTCAGGTTCCAATTCCTTCAAATTGATAATTAAATAGACAAATCTGTTGATGGATTAAGTTTTCTTCATGAATTCAGCTCTCACTAAATTTGTGATTACTGATGACAGAATGCATTTATCATAAATTTCTAAGAATGTTATCATGAAGAACATTTGTAGTATGTTAATGCACAAGCATATATATATATATACATGTAATGGGATCATACTATAATACTAAGCATCTTCCTGATGAGTTATTTTGTTGAATTAACACCTGAACTTAGTTTTGATTGCAAGTATATTGTCCACTTAAATCCATACAAGAGTTAATGTATCAACTAGGCATGTTGTTTATCATGTTTACAGGTTAGTTAGGAAATAACTGTTGTGGGCTTCACATTCAATTCACAAAAATTTTATCCTCCCTTTGTGAGTCAAATCATCACTTTTTCACACTTAATAACTATACACTTTAAGTTATAAGTTCTATCTTGAGATGCATTGGGCATCTCATAAATGCATTGATATAAAAGCTCTAGATAAATGTACAGTCGATCACATAGGATTCTTTTGAGAGCTTAGATATGATCATCATCAGGTCACCTGGTCTTTACTCACGTAAAATAGATGTGCCTTTAACCCAGGTCTTTGTTTACACAAAATAGAGGGATGATGAGGATCATCATCTTTTCACCATTTGGTAGCTGATATACAGCATGGTGATCATACACCCATGTCTTTGTTACACAAAACAGAGGGAGTATAATTTGCAAAGATAGATATTATAAAGTGTCGGTACATAGTGTGCTTAGATGAGTGATTTGATCACATCAGAATAAGACTCACTTTTTGTATCCTCAAAATAAAGTTTCCCACAAACAATCACTTTACATTATGTTTGGCAGGCACTAAGTGTAGTTTCCACTCAAGATAAACCTACTCACATATATAGAAACTGGTTCAAATTTTAATGATATTTAAGAATTCATGAATAAGCAAAGATATAGTGTACTATCATTTCCCATGCATATGTCATGCTGAAGCATCATTTCATGCTTCGGAAGACACTTTAGAAGTTTCTTCCGAAGGTAAATTGCTTTCGGAAGAAAAATTGTACTATGACAAGCAGATCTTCCAAAGGTAATCTATTTATAACTAGTTACAGACATATGATTTTCTTTTTTTGTTCAAATTGATTAATCTAAGTTAATCATGCCCAAAGACTCAATTACAAAATTAAATCTGACTGAATCAGAGGCTTTAGTAAATAAATCATCAAGCTAATTTGTTGTATCCACTTTGACTAACTTAATCAAACCTTTTTCTTAGCAATCTCTCAGAAAATGATATCTTATCTCAATATGTTTTGTTTTACTATGTTGCACAGGATTAGTAGTTATAAACATAGCAACAGAATTGTCTATGTAAATTGAAGTTTGAAGGAAATTGTAACCATAGTCAAGCAATTGGTTTTGCAACCAAAGAACTTGAGAACAACCAGCTAAAGCAGTTATGTATTCAGCCTCAGCTGTGGATACAGATACATTGGTTTGCTTCTTGTACTGCCATGATACTAGTCTTGGTCCGATGAACTGACATCCACCAGTTGTGGATTTTCTATTGCTGTTACGTCCACCATAGTCACTGTCTGAATATGAGTAGAGTGTGAAGTCACCATCTTTTGGATACCAAAGACCAAGTCCT
Organism: Flaveria bidentis; assembly: GCA_018326385.1. Classification (NCBI taxonomy): domain Eukaryota; kingdom Viridiplantae; phylum Streptophyta; class Magnoliopsida; order Asterales; family Asteraceae; genus Flaveria; species Flaveria bidentis. Next base: position 12,983 of record BJCM01267772.1, read on the forward strand.
GGTTTTCCTTTGAGATATCTAAAGATCCTTTTCACAGCATTCAGATGAGATTCTTTTGAATCAGATTGGTACCTAGCACCAACACACACAGCAAACATAATGTTAGGTCTACCGGCAGTTTAATACATAAGTGATCCTATCATTGATCTATATAATCTTTGATTAATATATTTACCTGAAGGATCAGGTACAATCTTTCAATTGTTGAGGCTGGTGTTTTGCATGAAGATGCATCAGCAAGATTATACTTCTTCAAAATTTGATGTGTGTATTTTTCTTGATTGATGAATATCCCATCTGTCTTTTGATGAACTTGAAGACCAAGAAAGAAAGTAAATTCTCCCATTGAACTCATCTGAAATTCTGATTTTATCAATTCTTTGAAAATTACACACAATCTCTTATTAGTTGATCCAAATATAATGTCATCAATATATATTTGAACAATCAAGAGATCTTGATGTTCTTGATTGAGAAAGAGAGTCTGATCAATGGTTCCTCTTTTGTAGCCATGCTTGAGCAAGAAATATGATAGTGTTTCATACCACTTTCTTGGTGCTTAGTGAAGACCATACAAGGCTTTATCAAGCTTGTATACCCTGTGTGGGTAATGAGGATCTTCAAAACCAGGGGGTTGTGAGACATAAACTTCCTCATCAATTTTCCCATAAAGGAATGCACACTTGACATCCATTTGATACACAATGAACTTCTTATATGATGCATAAGCTAGGAACACTCTTATGGCTTCAATTATTGCAACTGGTGTAAAAACTTTATCATAGTTTATTCCTTCTTCTTGAGTGTATCCTTGAGCAATCAACCTTGCTTTATTTCTTACAATAATGCCTCTATCATCCAATTTATATTTGTAGAGCCATCTTGTTCCAATAGGATGTTGTCCTTCAGGTAAATCCACTACAAACCATACTTTTGGCTTTCTAAATTATTGAAGCTCTTCTTGCAAAGCTTCAATCCAACTATTGTTCTTTAAAGCAGCAGAGATGTTTGGAGGAACCACTTGTGAAAGAAAACAAGTGAAAAGAAAAATGTTGGCAGTACCACTTTGGCTTCTTGTAGTTCTTTTTGTAGGATCTCCAATGATGTTATTGACTGGATGAGTCTTATGGATCCTTGTTGATGGAGTTGATTCAACTGGAATAGATGATTCCAAATTAGTCATATCCATTGTTGTAGACTGATCCAAACCAAGTTGAGAGTTTAGGAAGTAATAAAAAAGTTCAGCAAGTGGTGTTGAATGATCTTCCGTAGTTTGAATATCAGTTGCATCATGAGTGTCTTCCGTAGGAGCTGTAGGAACTTCTCCGGAAACATTTTGCTCTTCCGTAGGAGTTACAGGAACTTCTCCGGAAACATTTTTCTCTTCCGTAGGAGCTATAAGAACTTCTCCGGAAACATTTTGCTCTTCCATAGGAGTTACAGGAACTTCTCCGGAAACATTTTGCTCTTCCGTAGGAGTTACAGGAACTTCTCCGGATGATAAGTAAGGGCTTGAAACATTTCCAATGTTTTTTGTATTCACTTGAGAGCATGGACCGGTTACAGGGACAACATTCACATCTCCGGATGCATAGTGCACATCAGCAGATGCAGTCTCAGCAGCTGCTGAAGTGTTTCTATCTGATGATGTGTGAATTCTTGGAGGATCAGCAGATAATGTCACTTCATTCATATTAGGTGGAACAAATGGATAACATACGTCATCAGATCCTGCATTGTTCAGATAATGATAGTTAAATGACTCTGTTAGAGCATCTATATCAAACAACCATGATGATCCTTTAACTGATTTAGTAAATATTGATTCATCAAAAAGATACACTAGGAGTTTCTTCCATAATGTTATGTTGTGGAATATAGATCCTATAAGATTTAGATGTTGAAGAATATCCAACAAAGAAACCATCATATGCTTTTTCTTCCTAATGATTCTTTTATATTTAAAACTGATACATGACACCCAAAAACTTTAAGATATCCTATATATGGTTTTCTTTTAAATAAAAGCTCATAAGGATTTTTGTTATGTTCTTTGACAATCAATTTTATATTTTGAACATTGCATGCAGTATTCACTGCCTCAGCCCAAAAGGTGATAGACAATTATGAATCAGCTAGCATTAAATTGGCTGCTTCAATAAGAGTTCTATTTCTTCTTTCAGCAACTCCATTCTGTTATGGAGTTCTTGGTGCACTGAATTGCCTTGCAATACCCTTATTTCTGCAAAAGGAATCCAAGTCAAAATTGACAAATTCAGTACCATTGTCACTCTTAAAAATTTTAACTTTTGTATCAAGTTGATTCTCAATCTTGATTACAAAATCCATTAATGTTTATGATGTTTCACTCTTTTATTTTAAGAAAAAGACCCATGTAAATCTTATGAAATCATCAACTATCACCAAACAATATTGTCTTTTTCCAATGCTCATCACATTGGTAGGACCAAACAGATCTATGTGAAGCAATTTGAGTGGTGTAGTATTTGTATTGATAGTTTTGGATTTATGAGACACTCTATGTTGTTTTCCTTTGTAACAAGAAGAACAATGAGTTGAGCAAAGAAACTCTTTCTTTGGCAGTCCAATGACTAAATCATTTTTCACCAATCTGTTCATGTTCTTCATGTTAGAATAGACAAGCCTTCTATGTCACAATTGAGATTCATCTTCTCATGACTTAGATAGGAGGCATGTTTCATGTCATGTGAGTGAGGTGTTTTTCATGTCCAAAACATAAGTGTTTCCTTTTCTTGATGCTTTAAGAAGCACCCAATCTTTTGGACCAGAAAAACTTGGCTTAAGAATATAACAGTTAGTGTTATCAAACAATGTGGTATAATTTTGATCACAATTTTGAGATACACTCAGTAAATTATACTGTAAATTTTCATAATAAGATACTTTCTCAAACTTGAGCACACCATTTTTTACCGTTCCTTCACTAACAATTTTACCTCCCTTCTTATCCCCACCAAATGCCATATAAGAATCATTTATATGTTTGAAGTCATGGAGAAGTGAACATTTTCCTGTCATATGTCTAGAACAACCACTATCAACATACCACTTGTTGTTGCTCTCCAATATTGTTTTTGCATTCAGAAATAAATCAGTTAGAATTAACAACCCAAGCCTTGATGATCTTGGGTTTGCTAGCAGTAACTCCTTCATGAATAAGTCTTTAAGTTTCAACTTTAGTTTTGCTTGATTCATTCTGAATTGTTTTAGATGAGGATGATTCTATTGAAGGAGATGTTGATAAGCTAAGTTCTTGTTTCTCAAATTCTTATGTATTCAACCCATGTTTGTTCATTTGAGGCGTTGGTCTTGATAATGAATCTTGATTATTAAAGGTTTCACTATCTTTTGTATTTAATTGACGGATATGAATTCCTTTCTCAAACTTATCAAAGAATGCATCATCAGCCTTTGTTTCCTTTTCAGTCAAATCCACCTTTTTATGAGGTGTTTTTGATTGCTGGAAAGTTGTTCTTTTCTTTGAAGGATGTACATCAGTGGATGCCTTTTCCTTTAATTTTGATTTTTGTTTTTGGTCAGACTTCTTTAGTTTTGAACCTTTTTTACAATCAGAAGATTGATTGTCTGATTTAGATTTATCTAATTGTTTCTTCTTTGTGCCTTTTGTCTAGTTTCTTTTGTTGAAATAACATTCCTGTGTTGAATGGTTATTTTTGATGCAGATAGCATAGTGTTTGTTGAAGTAGCAATCAGATGTCATGCGATTGTTAATATTGCAAATAGAACAATAACTACTGAAATAACAATCCTCAGTATTATAGTTTTTCATGTCACATAATTTGCAATACATCTCATCTGATTCTTTATCAGAATCATTTAATTTCTTATGATTTGCCAACTTCTGATGCTTTGCATCCTTTTTCAACTTTGAAGTTGATTCTTTCTTTTCCGGTTGGTGCAACTTTTGTTTATGTGTTACTGAATTCCTCTTTCGCAGATCATCTACTGAATCAGCATTAACTTCTACTGAAGAGGTTTTCTTCTTCCGTAGATCTGGTACTGAAGAAAGGTTCTTCTTCCGTTGATGATCAGCTGAAAGCCTTTTCTTTTCTTTTTCCACAGATGATTTGTGTCTTTCCTTAGTAGAGGCACACTTCTCATTTACTTCATTGGAAGATTTTTGTTGATGATTTAGTTCTTGAAGACCTTCATTCAATTGAGCTATTCTTTTGCAGGTGGTCTTCAGCTTGTTTTTTTGTTTAGGAGGGTATGGAAACTTTGTTTCTTCAAGCACTTTTGGAATATTTGTTTCAAAAACTACACTCTTACCCTTGTTTAGAAGATCATCATCATGTTCATCAGAATCATCCAAGTCATCACACTCATCAAAGTCAAATTCTGAATTCCTTTGATTAATCTTATCTGATTTAGAAGACTCAGTTTCATTCACCTTAGATTTATTATCAATGATTTGTTGATTAGAACTTGTTCTTATATTGGTGCTTGGCATAAAATTATTTGACAAGTTATTTGTCATTGATTTAGGCAAAAGAACATAATTATTGTTAATAGGAGGTGCCACAACATTATATCCTAACCCAGACCTGTTCTTTGATTCAATATGAGAATTTAATAATTTTTCATACTGCTGAGATAACAGTTGAAACTTCTGAAGTTTCACTTCAGTTGATGCATGATCAGCCATGGATTTGGTTAAGGAAGTGGTCAGATGCTCAACTTGTCCTTTTAAACTGTAATTTTCAGAAAAAAATTTATCTAAATCCTTTTGTAAAGAGTTAATTTTTATTTTATTTAATATATGTTCTCTTACATGAGATTCATTCAAAATCATTGTTTCTTTAACTTTATTAGCCAATTGTTGAGCATGGACTCTATATCTCTCTACTTCCTCGACATATATTGATGAACATAACCTATCTCTTACCTCACTTGCCATGGGTGGAACTTTGTTTTCCATGTGAGCCATTAGAGCTTGATTTTCTTCCAAGACTTCCTTCTCATACATACTCCTATCACAGGTTCCATCTTGAAGAATGATTAGCCCAGATTCTTTTGAATTGCTTGTTTATGCTGGTGTATTAGTGGCTAGTGGAGAAGATTGTTTAAACTGATGTTGCTGATGTTGTGTTGAGTCAGGATTTTGTTGATTGCATTCTCTAGAAAAGTGTCCATAGAGGTTGCACTTAAAGCATCTTACCTTTAACTTATCAGCACCAATCTGCGATGATTTACTTACAACAGCCAAATTCTTGTTTCTTCTTAGATATTGTTTTTCTTTATAGGTAATCATTGCCATTTGCCATTGTAGATCCATCTCCTCCGGAGGTAGTTCTTCCAAGTCTTGTTGAAACATGTTGGCAGAGGTTAATGAGCTTCCTAGGTAAGCTTGAATGCTTGAACTGAAAGCTGCAAAAGCTGCTTTTTGTTCTTCAGAGTCTAGAATGATAGTGATAGGCTCTAATTGATTGTTGATTGAGGGCTTTTCTGATGATGTATCTCTTTGATCATCAGTTCTTTCTTTCTCTTTTCTTGACTTACCTTGAGAAGATTTCTTAGAAGGTTTTGAAGCATAAAAACTTACTTTCTTCTCATCTTCACTCAAAGTACAAGAGTTATCACCATCATTGTTGGACATAAATGCACTTCCAGCACTTCTTGTTCCTTTAAAGTGATATGGTGATACATGAGTTCTCACACTCTTGTTTCTTGATATCTCATCCATTTCAAGAGCCTCAACTTTAGCCACTAGAGTATCTAGTCCAACTGCTTTGAGGTCTATTGTGTTCTTGAACATGGATACAGTTTGCTTCAAACTTTCTGGTAGAGTATGGAGCATTTTCTTGTTCAATTCCTCATTTGTATAATTCAACTCCAAAATGTTCATTTCTGTAACAAGTTGCATAAACCTGTGGAGTTGTTGAGGAATTTATCCACCCTTAATATGATGAAATGTTTCATATTGTAAACGAAGGGTGTCCTTCCTAATGCTTCGGATTTCATCACTCCCTTCACAGAGTGTATGAAGAATCTTCCACAAGGAATTTGTTGTTTTGTATTTTTCACACTTGATTAATATTTCCTCTGGTAAAGCCATACTAAGAAAGTTGTATGCTTTAATATCAACTTTAACCTTCTTAATATCATCACGTGACAGATCTTTCATGCTTATGGGTTGATTATTATCATTATAATTCGGCCCAAGGGTGGGTGGAATATAAGGACCTTCAGTTATTGAAACCCATAAGTCAGAATCTGTAAAATTTACATGATTCCTGAACTTGATTTTCCAGGATTTAAAATATGCTTTTGTTTCCAACTTTGGAGGTTGGTATGATGATCCACCAAAGTTGCTCATGATTAGTTAAGATCTAAGACTTTAACTAATGAATTTATTCAAAGGATATGAACAAGTTATTGATGCTGATCAATAACTAAGATCTGCTATTCAATTGATTTGAATATAGATCCAAGTTAATTGAACAGTAGACTATTGAACAACAATTCAAAAATCACACAAATTTTTTGCTAAAAAACAATAGATCTAATCAGTAAAAACTGACAAATCTAAAGAATTTTGAAAACAATTAAACACAACTAACATTGATAGATCAATCGATCTAAATCAATGAGCGCTTAGCTCTGATACCACCTGTGAATCCAAGGATCACAATCAGGAATTATCAGTGTTGGTTGAAGACAAGTCAACGTTTGCGGAATCAACGTTAACTTGGTTTAATTGTTTGTATTAATTTCAATATCAATAATGATTCATGAATAATATGAACACAATAAATGAAACACAATTAATGATCAGACAAATATTCAATTCAAATGTATTTCATTAAAAGATGTTAATGATTACAGTTGAATAAACAATGAATGAACGAATGATATTGATTTTAGTGTTTGATGATATGACGGTTGTTAGGGTTTTGGTTTGTGTGATTTGATGTGATGTTTTGTAGATGCATATGTACCTAGTTTATGATCTTAATATAATATGTCTGTCATGTCTTTGAGGTAAATAAAATATATGAGTTGAATGAAACAATATATGTGTTGAATGATCTTAATGTTTAATGTTTCAGTGTATGAATGTTTATTATTTATTAACGCATATTGAACTAATTATATAGGTTTGTGGTTGTTGGAATTAATCTTAGTAATGAAATGATTGAGAAATATATTCAAACTTAGTAATATGAAGTTCTCATACGAATGGCCCATGATAATGGACCATATGCACGAACAACTTCATGTTAATGAACCAGTCGCACGACTGAACCAGGAGACTGGATCAGTCGCATGATTGGAACATGAGATTGACTCAGTCACACGACTGAACACTTAGTCGCGCAAATGGATCAACCGCATGACTCAATCGCACGACTGAACCATGCTAATGGTTTAGTTTCACGAATGAGAAACCCTAACCTATAAATACCACTTAATTCGTGGAAAAACTTAACACTTCGAATCCCTACGTACTAAATCATACCCTTGCTGTCTAGAGACTTCTAAAAACCTGTTCCAAGTTTATAAATCGCACTAGATTGATTACCAATCGTTCTTAACGTTTAGATTCAATCTACAATTGATTCTACGTGCGTTCTCACTGATTGGATCGCCAATCAAATATGATTCCGCACAATTTTATTCGGTATACACGTATATCAGTTAGTATTTTGTCTAGTACACGATCGTAACAAGTGGTATCAGAGCTTTGGCTTTTGATTTACGTGTGATTCAATCGTTTTTGATACAAAAATTGTGTTTTTTCACTAAAAACGCAATCTTTTTGTGTCAAACAGTGTTTTAGACGTCTCCAGTTCATAAAGTTAACTTTTTCTGGCATACGGCAATTAGGGTTAGTGAGAAATTCGTGTTTTTGCGTCCAGAATACCTTAAACCATCGAATTCTCAAAATCCAGCAGCTTCAGTTGCACGATTAACTCAATCGCACGACTGAATACATTAGCATCCCTCATACGCACGATTGGAATCATTCGTACTACCATTCGTACGACTGAACTGTCTAGTCGCATTGTTCATTAGCACCTTTCCATTCGCCCGATTGATTCATCCGCATTGGTTCATTCGCCCGTTTGAGCCATCCGCATTGTTCAATCGCCCGAATATCCCAATCGCACACCTCCATTCGCACTAGTAAAGCAGTTTGTTCCAAAGTTTAAAGTTTATGGTAATGGAAGATCAGTATTTAGTGTTCACCGTGGGGAGAGACTCAAGGATCCAGAATCTATTGCTTCTGGAAAATGAAGTGGGGGATCATAACAAACCACCTAAGGTTATCATGTTAGATGATTACCCACAGTGGAAGCAAAGATTCAAGATCTACTTGAGTGGAGTAGATCCAAATCTGTGGCAGTCGATAGAGACAGGGTATACCATGCCTGTAGGTGCAGATGGTGTCAAACTTACATTAGAGGCATGACTGATGGACAAAAGGTTAAGTACAATGCTGAGAAGAAAGTTTATGCATTGCTCACTCAGTCAATTCCTAATGATATTTTCCATCAATTTTCTGAGAACAAGCAAGCAAAGAAGCTGTGGGATGCATTGGAAAAGAGGTATGATGGAAATCCATCATTAAAAGCTCTAATGGCTAAAGCGTTGAAGAAGGAGTTTGACAACTTCTCGTCAATGGGAAAGGAGAGCTTGGATGATGTTATTTATCGATTCTGTCACTTAATGAATGAGCTGCACACTCATGGAGTCACCACTTCTATGGAAGACAAAGTCTCAAACTTTGCAGATGGGTTACCTGAAAAGTGGGTTTCATTTGTCTCCAACCTCAAACAGAATGATATGCTAGCGAAGTAAAACATCAATGACTTCATTCTGAAGCTGAGAGAGGAGGAGTTGAGGATGAAGTACAGGGCACAAAAGTCTACTTATGATCAGAATCCAGCTATGTACAACTCAACTCCCCAAGCTAAAATGTCTGGAGCTCCACTACAAACAGCTTTTGTGTCGAGTTTAGCTGGTCCATCACAAGGCTCTTCTTCAGGATCTGACACGTCAGGGTCGTCGGGTACCCAATACATAGCACCTGAAGCAAATGGTACAAAACTAAAGACCGAGAATCTAGGGAATGTGACTGTTGAGGTAGCAAAGGAGCACATGGACCTCTTAGCAGTGGTAGTCCACTCCTATGATGGGCTAGTTGCTGGGAAAATTGGGAACTACCATATGGCAGATGAAGACTATGAGCAGGTAGACGAGAGAGAGCTAGAACGGATTGACATAATGTGGGCCTTAGCAAGTGCTGTCCGGAGAGCTAAGAAGTTTTTCAAGAAAACCGGACAGATGTTGGTTGCTACTAAGGACACAACTTTTGGTTTTGACAAATCCAAGGTTATCTGCTTCAACTGTGGGGAAAATGGGCACTTCAAACGTGAGTGTGTGAAGCCTAAAAAGACAGGAAATGGGAATCCTTTCTCATCCTTTAATCATCAGGATAAACCCACAAGTAGTCCTACTTCGTCAAGAAAGGATCCTAAAGCCTTGACTGCTCATGATGACGAAGGACAAGATTGGAGCTTTCGGTTTGTGTCTCCG